>JAOYMZ010091965.1:0-10743 GCA_025802335.1 Pinguicula primuliflora
GTCTGAGTCCATAGTAGTAGGTGGGACATGCACCAGTAATTGTTCCAGCTCTTATAATTGTATAGTCTCTTCTTGGTCGCAGGGGTGCTTCCAATTCCATTCCACAAGCTTATTATTATTTTAAACCAAGTTTGAACTGATAATAGCTAAGCTCGTTGGGTGTATTATTTTAAACCAATTCAATTTGAACTTGCATCTGGATCTTGCCCCTGCTTGCTATCGTTTCAGCATTAAAAATCAATGGGTATATAAATAAATTTCTTGTCTTTTTCTTTGTACCCTCTCCTTGGTGATCTACAATGTAGATAAGAATATGTTTTGGTAAACTTTCCATAAATTCTCATGAATCATATTCATTATCCTTCCGGTCGATCATCCTTCTCGGCCTTAGCAGCTGCATCCTTCCCTGCCTGGATGGCAGCGTCGGCATCCTTCCCTGCCTGCACAACACCGGCATACTTTCCAGCCTTGACAACACCAGCATCCTTTCCAGGCCTTAAAAGCTTTCATCTTCTCAACGAGGTTGGGGTCCTTTGGTGTCCGGACACCATTCTCAAAAGCACAGATCTGTCATTCCTAGAAGTTCTATCAGTCATGATTATGCCCAGTGCTAAGAAAACACAAGTAGGTAGAGGTTGAACATATATGGATGGACAATGAGACAGAAATAGAGTAATAAAGAAGTAAACATCCAATCAAACACGGAAAGAAGTATCAAATAAGATTTTTTCATAACCTGTCAATTGGAACTTCCAAAGAAATCACCAACATTTATCGGAACACTTACCAGATACAAAGAATCAGACAGACACAAATAGAAAGATCAATCACCAACACAAAAACAAGATCCAAAGACATAACTAAAAGATGACAACATCAGAGATCTTCGATCCAATCAAACATGTAAAGAAGTATCAAATAATATTTTTTCATAATTTGTCAATTGGAACTTCCAAAGAAATCACCAATATTTATCGGAACACTAAACTAAAACAAGATCCAAAGACGAAACTAAAAGACAACAACATCCGAGATCTTCGATTCTACAAATCAAGAAGAATTGAAAAAAATGATTTACGAAATTGTATTTCTTCTTTGGTTGAGATCGTGGCTTATGAATATTTGGTACCTTTTCTTGAGAAGGAAAACCACAAAAGACTAGAAACAGTCCTGCAAGAATAATACATATACAGCGCATAAATGCAAAAAAGATCTGATGAGTTCGGTAGAGTACAGGCTGCGAGGAAGCTTCAGAATATCTGACCATTCTGTTCTGATATGGAATAGTGGTGAGAATCCAAGAGATGGAATATGTGGCCAAAAAGTGAAAGCTGAAAGTGTTATTTTGGTTGTGTGGAAGTTCCTGCGTGATATTCTGCATCAACTTTCTGTGAGCAAAGAGTTGAAATTGGCAGATCAGCCGTTACTAGAGCTACTCAAACTTCCGCATCCCAAAATCAGTAAACGGATCTGTGTTCCCAATCACCAGCATCCGAACTTCGAGTTTACAGTGCAAGCTTTCAGCTTTGGTAAATCAGAAGAGGAGCAGCTGGGGGTCAGTGGCATCATTCTCAATTTGTGTGGTGAATTTGTAGCAGGTTTCACATTTCGAACAAAGCAGAAGGAGGGTGCTAATCTGAAAGTTTTATTTGCTGGAATAAGTATGTGCATCAACAAAGGGCTTCGGAATGTCCTGGTGGAAGTTAGTCAGTGTCTGGAATTTTTGGCACATGCGGATGGCAGAAGATGTCCTTGGAAGTCATTCTTTACATACTCCAGAATCCGGGATTTACTACATAAGCATCAGGACGATGGGACCTAAAGGATGCAGCCCGACTAGCCTATCAACGGGACCTAAAGGATGCATGTCAGAAAACTTATAGCCCACATATCTGTGCTACAAAAAATCTGTAGCTGCTTGTTAATGCAGGGAGATGGGAAAACAAGGCTTCTGGCTGCGAGATTGCCTCCCCTAATGCAGGAGTCATCACTGAATTCACGGAGGTGATGCTGGTTCTTAGCATTCACCTCCGACATAGGTACTGTTGGCCGAACTTATTTCTAAGTTACAAGTTCCTGACCATGAGATTATTTTCAATTCTAAAAAAGCTGATACATGTCATGATTCTTGGCTGATGTCTGGAGCAAACATCTGAGCCTGCGCAAAGACATGATGCAGCACACAGGACCAGGCTTGCAGGAAAATGGCAAAGGGCTGCTCCGGCTGCGCGCCAAACTCCTCTCAAAAAATGGAGTTCAAGGCAGTCTTTGACTACACGGAGGTGATGCTAGTTCTTAGCAATCATCTCCGGCATAGGTATTTTTGGAAGAACTCCCACTTCTCTGTGGCCTTATATCCTACCATGATACTCATGCTGATGTTCTGTTACTTGGCTTTTGACATGTTACTTGGCTTTTGTCTTGGTTGCGGATGAGAATGGGGGGGCTGATGCAACGGATACTGATGGATGCTACGGAAATGTTGCTTCTTGATGCTGATGGATCAGGACTGTAGATGTAGATGTGCTGCAAAATGACAAAGGAGCAAGGGACCATGTCAAGAAATGGATCAATCTGCTGCAAAATGGATGCTCTGCAGGATGGATGCTGCTGCAAAAAATAGGCTGCCTGCTATCAAACGAGAAGAAACAGCACCTAGACCAAATGCAACAAGTTCGAACAGGGAAGAGGTAAGATTTTCTTATTTGTTGAATTATTAATTCTGAATCTTTCAAAGGCTGTATGTAGTCTATTGCCCCCCATTTTGAATGTAATGAACTGTATGAAAATGTATCGGGATAGATAGTCGTTTATTTGCATTCGATCCTCCTTACCACGGACTTGAAACGTAACATGTTAGCAGGTATGGATCAAAATTGTATCTTTTTTACCGATTGAATAAAACTAATCTTCTTTAAAAAAATATATATATATGTGAACTCACTTCAACATCATGATCTTCTGTTACATCAACCGCATGATGTGGGTCGCTTAAGGCATGGATCTATATGACTTGATTTCCATTGTAGAGTACATCAAACATGACATGGGTAAACAAGAAATATTCTGGCCTCTTACTACCTGCAGACAAGCTTCCATCTTCAAGTGCATGAATCACACACATAACTTTGAGTTTTAGGCGCATAAGACATTCCCTTGTGAAGTAACCACACAATAGAAACAAGATCAAGAAAAGAATAATCATGCTACTCGATAAATAAAGATTTATCAAGAACGCTGAGTGTACTCTGTATAATCAATCAACAAATGTAGAAGACATTATTTATGACATCAAATGCAAATTTTGCTGAAGCAGTCGTTATTTAATGGTTTCATAAAACAACACAGGTCATGTGTAAGATATGCAATGCTCCATACTTCAGCTATCTTTTATCACTCTTTATCAGCAACTGTTTTGGGTTTGAGGAAAACAAAAAACTATTTATTTTCTAGAAATTGACGGAGTACTGGATCATTACAATTGCCAGCTAATTCTTGAAAAGGGTACATAAAATAGAAATATCAACAAAATGAAATCTAGAAGAAATTCAATGATGCATTTAAAACATAATAGGATGCTGATGCAAGTCTGGCAACCAACCTGGGAGACAAAAGGGCAACTGGTAGTATAGGTATGCTGGCCGGCCTTGGGGTAAGCCCAGTGAGCCGGCCGGCTAGGGGCATTCGGCTAGGGGGCCGGCTAGGACATCCCGGACCCCAGGGCCGGCCCTGTCGGTATGTTTCACAACAAGAGCATAAAAAGTGAAATATTATTAAAAAGGTATTAGTTAACAGGATACTACAAACAAACAAGCTGGATTGGATTTTCGGTCCACCATCTCTACATGCAACTTATACCGGACATTAACTTAGATGTTTTCCCACGAATTTGAAAGGCATCTCGTCCAGAAATTCAGTTAAAAAATTACAACTGCGGAAAGCTGATATGGAAAAGTGATGATGGGGTGAATTCGAAAGAAAAATGCATGCATGCTGCTCTAAATTAATAATAAGTGAATACTGAATAGTGATACGACATGTCCACTGCATTCATAGTCCATACTCATATATGAACAATAATTTCATTAATGCCTGAGAGTCATATACGGCTACATGAGAAAATTCTAAGGATGATACCAGTTTTCCTCGTTAACAACAAGACTTTGATGCATTAATTAGTGGAAACCAGTTTCCAAACCCATATCATATATATTAGGAGACGAAAAGTTACTGAATTACAGGGAGCACGACTTCTATACGTCCACATAGCCAAACTAAGCACAAGTGTGAACATTTGGAGAATTCATCACACGGAACAAAAAGCGAAGAACGTATTTAGGAATGCAACTTCAGCAAAGATCAAAACCGCTATAAAAGGGAAGTACCTTGGATTATGAAGAGGGCCAACTTTATTGACCAAAAATGGAACGGGATCTCTTACATTGTAAACGTTGGCAGAAGCCGAATAAATTGTTGAAAGAAGAGGCACTAAGAGTAACCCATATGCTACAGGAAACAATTTCGAGATCCCCATTCGAGAAAAGTATGAATTGGGATCTCCAGGTTCAGAAAACTTTCATCGTCGGTTGATTTCCAGTATCAACCGTCCATAGCCAATGATGTCGTCTCAAAGATTGTGCTAATATTAATCCTAAGCAAACGGCTTACATTCTCCCCACGCCCAGTCTCCTTCCCTCTCAATTCTACAGTGTGACACCATAGTCAACTTCTTGATGATCTTTGCCCGGCGAAACCTTGATCTGGCTGAAGTAAATCGCGTTTTTTACATTCAATTTCCAGTTAATCGCATGGTGAAAATTGAAAATGAAACGGTTAAAATCTTGCCAACTTGAAGTAGGGTCGGGGACTAGATATCCATGATAACAACGCAGACTTACATAAATATTTAAGTGAAATTTTCATGTGTACCGCTTTTATATGTACGGCCTGTGTACAGCCACAATCTCAACCATCAGATTAGTGTGTGTTTGAGTGACGTGGACGGCTGCGATTATGACTGTACACAGGCTGTACACCTGAACATAACTAAAATATTTAATATCCCTGATAACAACGACTGACCCAAAAAATATTTTTCTTACCAAAATGAACCCCGGGGTGGAGCCAGGCCCTCCCAAAAATAGGTTCACGACTCACCCTTGCCTGCTAAATTGGAGTTTCTTATAAATGCGCTCATCAATCAATATCACAATTTAGTTTATTACAGGTTGATGCACATGTTGATGCAACAGATTCATACCGCTCACGGCCATGTGATAAGGAGTGGTTGAAAAACGCTATAGATGCGAAGCTGAAGAAGGAAGGCTATCAAGAATTACAGAGTGCATGTCATATTCTGCAGAGATGTGGATACAACAATTTTACTGTTCGAAAGTTGGGGGAGCACGAGTTCTGGTAACTGGTCTATCCTACGAGCATACAAAAAACATATTGGAGTTCTGTCGGATGAGAAGTAACTAGATCTTTGACGAGATTCAATTGTGGGATGGGGAGTCAGTACTGCACACAAGATCAACACGAATTCGAATAACTGGCGTCCCATTTCACGGACATAACGAGGAATGCCTGAAATGGATTTGCAGACAGATGGGCACGGCCACCTCCATAGACAATGATACTCTTAATCACATAAATGTTCATTAACTGGGCAAAGGAACATTGCAATAGACAGTCGCAAATACATTATATTGGTTCAGGAGGAATTACAGCAGTTGCAGCGCAAGATGAAAACTCCCCAACAGAGCCAGTAACATGGCGGAAAACACCTGGATCAACTATCCAATCCGTGTAGTGTGAAACAGAAGTAAAAGCATGTGTCAGGCAGAAGATGCACAAGCAATCTTACCAAATACGTCAATTCTTTGTACAAATGTAATTTAGGCTTTTAGAACCTTAGAATAAAATTTTCTCAATTACTCTAATTGTTCTTCCATCATCACGAAGTCAATAATTAATAATCAAATCACCTAGTCAATAGATACCAACTCAATAATGCAATCTCTACAACCCAAACTCTACAATCACCAAATCAGAAACTCCAAACTATAATTTCACAATCTCCAGAATTCAACACATACTCCACATCAATAAACCCATAGTTCATCAACAATTCATTTAAAAAATAGCTACAATGTTCCACTTCAATAACATACAATCAACAATCTCCACATTCGATATTCACAATCATTAACCAATCCATCACAATGCACAATGCACAATGCACATTTCACAACAATTCTCCAAAAATCAACAAACCACCATAAAAAAATTCATCTAAGTCAACCAGCAATAAACAAATCAAAAACTCCTCATCAATAATATTCATAAAGAAAAGCCCAAAAAATTGAGCTCATCCCACTGTTAACCCCACATTAAGCTTCTCTTTTGTGCTGGCTTTTCCCCAGCTGCAAAATTTTCACGGGGAAATGCTGGCTGTACCGGGCCAGGTTTGCACCGGGCCCGATATAGTGGCAATTATGAAAATATAATATATTATTAATAATTAATAAATATAAAATAAATTGTAATAAATATAAAAAATAGTAATAAATATAAAAATAACAATAAATATAAAATAAAGAGCAATTAGGTTTATACAGAATCGTTCCTATGGTCAGTTTTATGGTGGTCAGTTTCACTTGCGTGGACAATTTTTTCAATTAGCCATCCATTCTCGAAATTGATCGCACCATTAGAAAGCTTATACATTGAATTGCATATGTTCAAGTTTTGATAATATTCCGACAACGTTATCACCGTTTAACGGAAAGTTATAAATCCCCTAGGATTAAGTAGTCCTAAATAGGGTTTTAGAAATTTCCGGCGACGGGCTTTTCATCTACATTGTATAAGTTTTTCAATGCTGCGATCAATTTCGAGAACGAATGGCTAATTGAAAAAATTGTACACGCAAACAGTAAAACTGTCCATAAGAACTGGACTCAAAGGATTCATATATAAGATTTGAATCGTTTAGCATTAGAATTGAATCGAACCGTGAATCGTAGGATTTTGATAACTATGATATAAAGCTTGGCTGGTGAACTTTGTGGTTGGACATTCTTTTTCATCGGTGTTGCTGCAGTTGATTTTGGTTCCGGTTACTATCACCTGAAACCTAATGATGCTCGCCTAGTTTGGGACCGCTTGCCCGTAAGATTTATGAACTCTGAAATTGTTTTATCATTTGTATTATATGTATGTTCTCATGTGTGTCACTTAATTCATTGACACATTTGAAATGTGATTATCATAGATGACTGACTGTGGCATTTACATCAATCATTGCAATCGTCATTATCGAGCGAGTAGATATTAGCAAGGGAACATGGCCCATTATACCTCTCCTCTTGGTAAGCAGACTTGTTTTGGTTAATTTGATGGCGAATTATTTTGTTCATGTCAGTAGGCCTCAGAGCTTCTAGTCCGCTGTTAATCCATTTTATAATAACAACATGTTTCAAAGGAAGAGGTTACTAAACATATTCTTACTTTGTTTCAAGGTTTTTCGATGACCTACGTCCATATGCTGTGGTCCAGTTTGTCCCGTGCATTGCCATTCCACTGATGGCTATTCTATTGCCTCCTATGTACAAGTTTGGCTGCATTATTTGCAGGCTTTTATCTTCTCGCTAAGATTGAAGAAGCTGCTGACAAACCTATTTTCAATTTAACTCAGCATATTGTGAGTGGGAACATGCTGAAACATTTATGTGCTGCGATAGTCCATCATATTCCTAACAATTATGCCTGCAAAGAGGGAGGTTGCAACAGAAAGGTATTTCTCTTTTAGGTGCTCCTTTTTTACACAAATAATATGGTATTGGTATCTCAATACTTCTACCCACCCCTTGTTAAGTGTGAAGCATAATGGTAAGTAATTTTTAACGGTAATGCTACACATACTTACCCTCTTTTTACTTAATTATGTATACATGTCAAAACGATGTCGTTTTAACTTGTATTGAGTCAGAACAACGTCGTTTTAACTTAAGTATACACATATTAAAATTTTGTTTTAATTTAAGTGTACAAATATTAAAAATGGGGCAAGATCCAATGACATATAGTTATACATACTATTATACATGCATTTTCAATTCCGGCCACTAGGATTGTCCGAATTGGGCACATCGTTAGAAAGCTTACATATAGGAGATCATAAGCCCCATGTTTAGTTTCGGTTCCGGCGACTTCGTCGCCGGAATTTTCTAAAACCCTATTTAGAACAACTTAACCCAAGGGGAAATGTGAACCCTCCTTTAAACGGTGATAACGTCGTCGGAATATCAACAAAACTTGAACATATTCAATTCTATGCACAAGCTTTCTAACGATGTGCCCAATTCCGTCAACGGGCGATGGTAGTAGTTGGAATTGAAAATGCATGTATAATAGTATGTATAACTATATGTCATTGGATCCTTCCCCATTAAAAATATATATTTATTTTTATATTTCTACACTTTAGTTAAAATGACGTCGTTCTGACTCAATACAAGTCAAAACGACATCGTTTTAACATGTATACTTACTTAATTAAGTACGCAATTATTAAGTGTTACTAGCATTATTCTTCTTTCAAAGGTAAGTACGAGGAAAGCATACTTTGTCTTTTATGCTCTATATAACAGAATTTGTTTTGAATTCTAGGCAAGCATCTATGTTTACCGCAGTCAACTCTCTTGTATCTGAAAATGCTAGGAACCTGGACTCCAGTTTTCATGTTGATTCTCTTTCCATCTTTGGCAGTTTTCCATCAGTAGTTACTCTTGCGATATCTCATAGACCGATGACAAAATGATACATGAAAAAAGTTTGCATTCATAATTAAATACAAACTAGACAAATGAATAGCCTCAGCCGTACTACACAGCAAAGGGTATTATATATAGCTAGCAGATGGTGTGTTTTGCACATTCATACTCATGATCAGATTGAAGCCGAAAGGCATGTGGTAAACGTGAAATGTATGTTGAACTTACATCTGTTTGGCAGTGGAATCTCTTCTTAGCAGATTCGGAGAGCCTGGTGTCTTATTTGCCATTACTAAAGCTTGCTTATTGGTCAAATTAATGATTTTCTTCAAATTATTTCACTCCAGGCGCAGTTTACTACAGATTTGGAAAATATCATGGTTCGCCAAAGTGGAAGAGATGTGGAGGCGGAAGAGTGTTTGTATTCTACCCTCCCTGTGGACGAAAAAGACAAGGTACAATAGTAACTCACTTTTTTTTTACAAATCATTTTTTTTAATTTTCTTCATTGAAATGTGCTTTGCAAAAGTAGAAACATTTGCAAATACACAATTAGTAGAGTTTGTTTAATGCAAAGCATGTCAATGTATATACATACAACTCAGTTTTTAAAACTAAGGCCTTGGTTAAAATGATTTCCTTGAGTTAATCCGTGAGTGTTCCTATCGGAAAATGTTAAATGGCACGAAACCATTGTACACGAATCCTTCACTTCCACTCACATGGGAGGGGCTCCCACACACATACTAATGTGTGTGGGTGCGCGCTTATGAAGGATTCGTAGTACGCAATTCGTGTGGATTTTAGTGCCACATATCAAAACCCATTCCGGTCATCTAGGCTATTCATTGCAGAAATGTATGTATCAAACATGGGTACTGAATAAAATGTCAGTATAACCACTGTTAAAATGTTATTGTTAATCAACCGAATCAGAATATATTTTCGCCATGAACCCTTAATTGGAACATCATTTATGTAAACAGCCCTATTTTCTCAGTGGTAAGTTTGTGACAGTGGCATGAAGAGTGTAACATTATTATTGTAAATAAACAATTAAATTAGCATCCGGGGTGGTGGCGCAGTTGGCTAGCGCGTAGGTCTCATAGCTAAGAGTTATCCTGAGGTCGAGAGTTCGAGCCTCTCTCACCCCATTAAATTTTTGAAGATTTGTGCATTTTGTGCAATCGGACAAAATCACCAAAATTAGAATTTTTGCATCTATATTTTATTATTTTACAACTCAACAAATAATAATTAAACTGTTTTAGACTCTCTTTTTTGAAATAAGGTCGAAAATAATTTAAAGTAAGGAAAAAAATACTTTTTATCTCAGGTCCTATAGAATACAAAATAGCAATATTAATCTCATAAGTTCCATAACTCTAATCAATTTTAGTCCTTTTAATATGTTTTACCTGCAATAGCGGATTTTTTAATTAAAAAGATATTAAAATTAAATAAAATAAAAAGAAAAATTATCATTTTCTGCCATTCATTTCACCACAGAAATAAAAAAAATACTTATAACATAAAATTAGCTTCGTAAGCAAGGTAACTACATCATCAAAATTAGGTTCAATTCAAAACAAGAACAATAGCATCAAAAATTTAGACTTTTTTTCATAGCACTTTTGTCTAAATAGTGCATTTAAACAAAATGATTCTCCTTCCTTTTGTCTTTTTTCCCACCATTTTCTGAATAGATTGAATAGCTCCTTGTAGATTGTGAATTCTAACAAATTTCTTGTCATTCTTTTCAAGCATTGGAACTCCTCCATGAGTTCTTCGACTTGCATTTGTAGCAGAAGATTGTGTGCTTCGAAAAAGATGGCAGATAAACAAAATATACGTTGTTAGCACCCTGCGTATGTTAACAAAACTTTCAGTGATGACTTAGTGAACTGATAAGAAAAGGTAACACACCAACCGAATGCCCGTTTGTTAGAACTATGACTGAAAGTGG
>JAOYMZ010091976.1:0-26443 GCA_025802335.1 Pinguicula primuliflora
CAAGGACTAAAAAGTCCACCGGGTATACGAACTCTCCTACCCATACCAACACATTTTCAATGAGGCCTCTCGCCTCTTGAATGGAGTGATCTCCGAGCTCAACTCTCTTAGTGGTGGCCTTCAACCCGTGCAATCCCAATTCTAGATAAAGTGGACAAGGCATGATATTCACTCCTGCACCGGTATAAATAATAGACCTCACCGTGCGCCCTCTCCCATAAGTTATGCTTAATGTTAAGCTTTTCGGATCTTGCATTTTCGTGGGGAGATAGTGCACCGTCTCCACCACACTTGAATCTTTATAATCTCCAAGATCCTACTTCTTTTCAATCAAAGCCATGAGAGATGAGGCACAATGCGGTTTTTCCTTGCTTTTCTCACCAAAGTAAAGTTCGCTCCTTCCTTTTCCAACTCTTCGAGGACTAGCTCAACTCTCATAACCTCTTCAATGTCCAAGCTAGGGTAAATAGGAGGACTCTACATATGTTGGAGCCTCTCCCCCACTAACTCCGTAGCTTCCTCATCGAACGGGCCTTCTCCTTTGTTCAAACTTGTAGGCGATATGAGATAGATATCCGGCTCTCCTTCAACTGCCCATCCTTCATCATCACTATCCTCATAAACCACCTGGGGAATGTAAAGTGGAGGCTCATTATGAACGTAGAATAGAAGCTCATCCCAATAAGACTCACAACATTATCTCTTGCCTCAACCATTCGGGGATCCTTGGAAAGACTTGGCCTCGTACCCTCTCGTAGAGTGGACAACTCCTTGGCCATTACTTCAAGTTTAAGCTCGATCTCTTGATTAGCGGCAACAAGTGATTCTAACTGCGCGTCATAGAAATCACTTGAAACTTGCATGGATTCTCAGTGCTCAGCGTTTTGGATCAGTAGCTCCTCATGTTTTCTTATGCAACCTTGGCAGCATTTTTTATACATCTCCATAGTGTGGCTAGGTAGATTAAACCCCTCCACACTTACTTCCTTGGGTGGTTTGACAACTTGAGGGGCATGATCTCTTTCTGACAAGTCCTTGGCCAACTTTTCCGCTTGAGCTACAACTCGCAACAAGTTAGCGTCAAAAACTCGACATTCTTGTGTAAACTTTGCCTTCCCCACAATCAGATGCTCTCGGGCTCGATAGAGAGTCTTAACAGCTTGGAGTTGTTCCTTAGCAGTTAGTAAAAGTTCTTGTCGATCATCAATGACTTGGTTTTGATAAAATCCTTGCTGATGGTCTTGAGCATACCATATGTCTAAGGGTCTCCATGTTGGATAGTCCATCTTTCCCACAACCTTTCAAAAAATAACAACACAAGGAAGAAAAATCAGCAAGTCATAATAAAAAAAAACTGCAAGTAGCAAATAATCACAATAGTAAGGAAAATTAAATAAAAATCAGCAAGTCACTAAAATTAAGGAAAAGAAATATTTACAAAATAATATAGCTAAGCAAATAAGCAAACACAAGGCACCAAAGCATTTCAAATCTCCGGCAACAGCGCCAAAATTTGATGTGGATTATATGGAATATCACAATCCTACCAAATTTACATTTATAATACCAAGACAACTCTAAACTCGTATAGAGAGTAAAGAAGTCTCGGGTCAACTCTCGAAGGATTTGGGGTGAGAATTAGTGTATAAGTGAATATTTAAGTATCGAACTATACTATTGTAAACACACTAAAATCGTTGGGAGTTAGTTCTTAATTTTAATTAAATAAAAATAACAACTAAAGTAATTAAATCTAAATGTAGATACTAAGGGATAAATATGGGTATAGGGCACTAATCCATCCCTTGAATGCTAACCTAAACATGCTCCTAATCTAATGTAGTTTTATTAGAATGGTAAGTCTAATTGCTAGCCTCTAATCACTTGAACAATTAAATCTAGCTAACTAATTAGAAAATAATTAGTGTAGGAAAAATCCAATTAAATCTTCAATTAAGAGATTCCAATTGTGATGCAACCCTAATTCATGCTCCTATAATTAACTTAGAATGTAAATCATTCAACCAATTCACCATAGATCAATAGAAACTCTAAATAGAAATTAAAGAGACATAATAAAGTTTACATCCACGTTCAAGGGTTAAGTGTCCAATCCCACAAACAAACTAGCTAAACATGATTTAAACTAAGCTAAACAAGATAAAAGGGCCAAGACACAAGGAAGAAGGAGTAGGGGCGTGCTCATTTGAAGCAAAGGTGGAATCTCTCCCTTCAATTCTTGATCTTCTCTTTCCGGCCACCGTCCCACCATGAAGCCGCTGCTCGTGCACTGCCGTGCCGCCGTCTCCTCCTCCGAATGTGGCTGGTCGAACTCCACTTCACCTCCTTGAAGAAAATAAGGCTACGGATGCTTTTTGCGGGAGTGAAAAGAGAGAGGGACGAAAATGTACGAGGAGATATTTATCAACCAAACTTGGAGTGGGAAATGTCCTTGTTTCCCTTCAAGCTAGTCAGACATTTTGGATAAGAATTGTCAACTACTTCTTTATCTTCTAGTGAGACTAGTAAAAGCTTGTAGGAGAAACTTGTATTTTTAAATGGATTTGGATCTTTCTTCCACTTTTTGGGTCTTTCTTCCTTCATTTATATGACTTGGCCTTAAAACACAAAATAAGATAAAAAAAACAAGTAAACCAATACAAAAATACAAATAAAAATATGATTTTAAGCAAATATTATCATTTAAATGAGAACAAAAATGCATATGAATTGGACTCATCACATCCCAACTCCTTGAAATCTATATGGCTCGGGTCTCTATTATTTTTTTTTTATAGAAGTTGAATCTTTTAAAAATGAATATACTTACTTTTTCATTTTTTTGATCGGTATATTTGCTTTTTCATTGAACAGATCATATTTTATAGAGATTGAATGCTATGGCTTATCGATCTCAATTTGTTTAATGATTGCCTTCGATGGTAAATTAAGATAATAATATTATTCGTGATGGCCCGCAAACCATTGATGTAGGACCTTTCACTCATCTAAATTCGTTAGTAAGTTAACTCTCATTCTACCTACATGTATCACTAACTGTACTACTGATTCTGTTATCGTATGGTGGGCAGAAGATAACAACGAATGGTGAACGATCTTCTGTGAGCATATTGTAGTAGTGTCTTAAAAAGGGCATTGTATGAACCGGCCATTGAACACAATTGTTACAACGAAAATTGATGGCAAATGCGCCTTCACATTCAATTGCACGTTTGGAGTTCTCATGTTATTTTAATCAATTTCTAGACTTATTTGTTGACCCCATAATAAAAATTTAGAGTTCTGAATACTTCGTACTGTTTCACCATTTCTGAGCCTTTAAAACATTAGTGCCCTTGAGTGTGTACTTGAGACTTTCGAACTTACTTTTTAATTTATGTCTATTAATGTGTACTTGAACTATATTTAAATTAAGTTTTCTATTTGCTTTTTGGGTGATTGAATAGGTTTTTTTATTGGGCAATGGGAGGCCCAACCGGTGAAATAACTCTCAAGGGGTCAGAAAATCGTAGTTGATTTGGCACTAATTTTTATCATACAACGCTACGATCCAGCGTCGTGTTATATTTGACGACATAGACATTGCACTTAATCCTCAGTACAACATTAGATAAATTTTTTGAATAAGTTATAATTTTATCTTACAACCGTATAATGGCTTTAATAGCGACTAGTAATAAGCTAGTATTTCACTTTCTTTTTCCTCCACCAATGGTTCGGATTACTACACGAATTGCCCAATAGCCGACCCAATATTTGATTTCAGGCCCATAAGGCTATCTATTGCCAAAAATGTGCGCCCTGGCGACTCCACTTCTACTGTGTGCGATTTGCACACAGTAGCCTTCGTGCTGCTCGTACGAGCTCTGGCCGGATGGCCACCGACGTTCTACCGGCGCCGTCGTCTGCGCCGGCCTCTCCCCTCAGGGTTCTAGCCCATGGTTTATAGAAATCATCACCTAAGGAGCAAACCACCTCAATTTCGAAAGCCACTACTAGCTCTCCATCTGAGGAACTACTGGGGGGAGTCACTGCTCGGACTCAGGTGGTTTCGCCATCACATACGTTGAATTCAACACAACCACACGACTTCTCTCGATCGCAACTGGAGAAATTGGAGGACCCAATTTCCAATTTCGGAAAACCTAATGCGGCTTCTACCCTACTCAATGCTATCTGCCATTCACCCAATCAGGCAGAGTTTGGTGCTCAGAAATGCCAACTGGATGCTTAGATACCAATCCCAGGTGCTCAATCAACCCACCCTAAGGTCAGCAATCAAAATCTATTAGCTCAATCAGGGTCCCATTACTTTACTGGATTTCCGCAATTCTGGACAAGAGGGGATATGCTTGATACATTTTCTTCTTATGGCCGAATTCTTGATTTACATTTGCCTAAGAATCTTGATAGATATGGCCATCGTTATGGTTTTGTTAGATTTCCAGATCTATCAATCCCCAATTGCTACATCTTCAACTAAATGGCATTTGGATTGGCACTTCTAAACTGCAAGTATATCTAGCTAAGGCAGTGAATGGTTCTGAAGCCCATTTGGATGGCAAATTGGGGAATCCCATGACTTTACAGGATTTAGACCCGGCTGCTGATAAAATCCAGTGTGAATTGCCCCGTGATTTTGCACTATGGTTAGAAACATGTCTGATTGCTATGTCATCTGCTGTTTTGGATATAACTTCTATGAATTTGATATTGAATCTTGTTGGTTATGCTGAATGCTCTGCAATTCGAATAAATAAGGGGGAAGTGCTACTTAGAACTCCAAATTCTATTTAGCAAATGCTATTACTCCAGGATAGGGATACACTGTCCCATTTGAATCTGCACAGTGTTAGACCCTGGAAATTACTCCGGGGGAAACCAGAAAGGTAGTTTGGATTCGAGTCCAAGGTATACCAGTACAGTACTGGTCAGACAATTTATTTAAATGGTTAGCTGAAAACCTTGGTGAATTGGTGAGGTTGGATGAGCACACACAAAATAGGACTGAAATGGTGTTTGGCAGAATGCAAATTCTGACAAACGTGAGAAACTGGATTCATAAGTCGATTTTGGTGGAAGTGGCAGGTGGATATTTCTCTGTCTTAGTCACGGAGGAAAGATTCACTGCTCCATTCTAGAAGACAAAATTACAGCAGCCAAAAACAGAGTTGGATCACAAGAATTGGCCCACTCTCTCCCCTGTCAACACAGATGGTGTAAAAAAATCAGTTTCTGCTGTTCCTGGACCTGATTCAACAGATGACACTGTGGAAAACCAGTATGAGGTTGGAGTTATTCAGAAGCCTGGAGTGAGTACAACAATGGAGCAATATAAAGGCACTCAGAGTAGGAAAAGTTGGGCTGATATGGTAGAAGAGGAAGATATGAAAACAGAACTGTCAGCAGGAATATTGGAAGGTTCAGATATGGTGAAATCTCTTGAACCTGGAGCAGTCCCATATATCCCTCAATCTTTGGTTCCTGTGACTGTAACTGATGCTGCACCCTTGGCCAACTTTGTTCCCCCCGCAGTACCATTAGCAGCAGACAATACATTGTTGCAGAATGGGAAAGACACTTTGTTCTCAGACATGAGCAAAATGCAATCGCCAGATTTTGCATATCCCCCATGCTCTTCAGAATCTGGTGAATCAACAGACATGTTGGATGAACGTTATGACCACATTCTTGCGAAGCCTGTATTAACTCTGTAAATGCTGATAGACTCTGCAATTGTCTCAACGTTGCAGCACCAGTGCATACTGTCACTCGGCCAATTGCAGACTTCCCATCCGTTTCTGTGATAGAGAACTCAGTTGATGAAAATCCCAGCATAGCAGTAATCTCTACACACCCTGGATCCACAGAATGCACTGAGCAGGATACTCAACTTGGTTGTCTCAGAAAGCTCACCTCCGATCCATCTCATCTGTGCTCATCTCATGAGCAGCAGATCAACTCTACAACGCAGGAATCTGAAGCAGCTACTGCTCCTGGACCAGACATCACAAAATACTCAGATTTGGCAGTCTCACACCAGGATCCTAAGGATGAGCAAGCCATCAAATAATTACAGCGAGCCATTTGGATGGAACTCTTTAATGGGCTGGTTGAATATTTTCATCAGCTCAATGGCTACAGAAAGGAGAAGTCCCCGTGGAGTGATGCAACGAATGAAATTTGTCGTGCAATGCGCAGATGGAAGTACTCCGAGTTGAGGATAACCCCAAGCTCCTCCGAAGTACCCCAACAGAAGAAGTTGTAGCAATCCAGCTTGCTATCTCCACAGCAATCTCCAGAAAGCTTCCCCCGAAGAAATTGGGCAGAACATGTTGAAGAAGATGATCCCACGAAACAAACTCGACAGAAAGAAGTGCGAGTATACTCTGCGTTGAAAATTCAGAAGGAGGTGGGAGCTGTTCAGACCCCGAAACGCAGGTGTGGCCGCCCGAAGAAACATTGATTCGCTGTTTTGTAATCTATGTTCTTTCTGAACTTTGACAACTCTGTGTACTTCTGTTTTGTTGATTTTAATAAAATTTAATTTCGATTAAAAAAAAGGAGGGAAACTTTCTCCCCCTTGTTCCAACAGGTAACAAGTTATCTCTCAATGTCCTTTCCATGGATAACACCCTTTGTGTTGTTCATGGAAAGGTTTGGGAGGAAAGTTGGTTTTCATATTAAAAAAATACTATATTAATTGATACTAATATATATAATAATATAAGTATGATAAAATAAATTATAAAATAATAATAATAAAAATGTAAGGATGAAAATTTCTTTTTATGATTGTGGAATATTGAGGATATATTAGAGAGAGAAAATATGGAGTGAGAGAAAAATGGATTGACGTGATAGGTGTAGCTAAATTCTCAATGATTGCGAGCAGCCTAAGGCCATATTTGCAAGTTCTACTGGAAAGCTGCTTTTGGCTTTTGATGAGGCTTTTTAAAAAAAGCTGCTTTTATAAGGAAGTTATAAAGTGTTTGCAGTTAGGGTTTACTGTGACAAAAGTTAAAAAAATAGTATGACAAAATAGATATAATACGGGAAAATTTTTGAATATTTTGATATTATCGATTTGTATATAGACAAAATTATCTTAAAAGTGAATTCTTAAATATTTATAAAATTGTCACCGCCTTAAGCCTCTCAGAAGCTATTCCAAAATAGCTTTTGACTTTTGAATTTTTGAGAACTTTTCTATTGTTAAAAGTCAAAATCGCAAACAGCAACATGAATTTCTGAGATAAAAAAGTCAAAAATGCTCCTCAGAACGTACTAAGTCACGTGGCTGAATGGAAATCTGACCACTCATTCCTTCAACGCGCGGTGAGGATTGAGGTGGCCCACGCAACTCTGTAAATCGCGATCCTCATCACATCTAGATATCAACATTTTCAATATAAAACCCTCTAGCCTCACCGGCCTCTTTTTTCCGAGCTCACCTGCATATCTATCTACAGGCAAAGGATCTAAATTTCTCCCGTTTGAACTCAGTAGATATGTCTGAGGTACTAATTTGAAACTCCTTATTCAGTTTCAAATGAATACGCTGTCTTTGCTGGTTGAATTTCTGTGACCTCATTGCACGACTTTTACTTGATCATTGTTGTTGGTTATGGTTTTCGATTTCTTTTGGTTGTTTTTTGAAGGCGTATTCAGTTGTATTGGACCTGAATCCTTCGTGTTTCAGCATCCGATGTACTAATATTTGGTTGGTTTCCTGATTGCTTTTCGTGGCTTGTACAGGAAACAAAGACTCCTCTGATTCCTAAAGATGGTGAGAATTATGGTTGTAGCTCGATGTTGATATTTTTGCACGTGGTAGTGGTAGAATGGTTGGTGGTGAAAGTAATTGGATATGTGTTTTCCGATATATTTCTGTTGTGAGGTAGATTTTATATTTTGGAATGGTGAGATTTATCAAAATATGTATATATTTCTTGAGATTTTGGAGTCGAAGGATTATAAGTCGAATGACGACGAGGGTGGGGGAGAACTAAAAGGATATGATTAGTTTAGATTTATTAGGATTAAACCTCTCCAAGGACATGATCTCTGGTAGGACGAGTTGGAGACGTCATATTACGGTTAAAGATACATAAGACTATATAGAGTAGTTATTTGCTTATTGATCTCTAGACGGATAGGTATCTAGTTATTTAGTTTGATCGTTATTTGTGTAGGCATTCATTTATTTTGGTATGTACGTAGTGTATGGTTTGTGGAAGTAGGTATTTCAGCTATACTTGTTTCTCCTTTTTATTTTATTATTATTATTATTATTTTATTTATTATTATTATTATTATTTTTTCTTCGAGCGGAGTATCTCCACGGAAACAATCTCTTGAGATTTAGGGTATGTTCGGTTAGGGTAATTCTTGAGATTTTTAATATATATTTTTTGAAGGGCACATCGCATCTTTAATCTTTCTTGTCTGTGATGAATTTATTCTGTTCTTCCTCTGGGTAGTGTAATATTTGGTTCACTATTTTAAAATCCTTCATTTGTTATTTTCAGAGAAGAAGCATGTTGCGGTGGAAAGTAAGACCTCTACTTCTTCAGAGCCAACGGCTGCCCCTCCTCCATTTGCTGGAATGGCAAATCCATTTGATTTCTCTGTCATGGCGGGATTGCTTAATGTACGAGTGTTTACCATTGCATTATATAATTAAGAAGCATTTTCTTCTTGATATGTTCTTGTCAGCTTGAACTGTCGTGTCCAATGCTGCTTCCTTCTTATCTAAATGACAGTCATGGAAAATTATGAATATCTCCATGTTATAGCTTTTGCATTAGTAGTACCTGGCAAACGATTTTAACTCATGAGTTCAAATTTCAGTTCTAAATTTCTAATCAACTTTGAGTGGTCACTTTTCTGCTGGATTGTTAATTTTATCATGAAAAGTCGAAACGATTTGGGATGAGTTCTTCCATTGTTTGGTTTATAGTATGTCTAGTTTTAGGTTAAGAATTATAGGCAAGTGGTGCCACTGACCCAGTGTAAGAACGGGATTTACTGGGTATGTTATGTTTGTTTTATGTTTGTTTTGGTGCCACTGATACCAGACAGAATGAAGTTTGTTGTCCTTAAGCATATTTTACGCTATTAACTATGATAATGCCTTTTCACACGGTGTGTGTCAATATTATATGTTTGCTTACTTCTATGTTTGTTTGAAATAATTCCTGTGATCAGCCTATTATAGATTTGCTTACTTCTATGTTTGTTTGTGGGTGCAGGATCCTAGCATCAAGGAGTTAGCCGAACAGATCTCAAAAGATCCTTCATTTAATCAGATGGCTGAACAGCTACAGAAAACGATTCAAGACCCTAAAGCTGAAGTCGGTATCCCCAACTTTGATAGCCAACAGTATTACGAAACCATGCAACAAGTCATGCAGAATCCACAATTTATGACCATGGCTGAGAAGCTTGGAACTGCATTAATGCAGGTGATTAACCGGTAAAACATAACTTCTATATAAATTGGGATGTTTTATATGACTTACACGTTTGTACTTTTTCTACAGGACCCAGCCATGTCTGGCATGCTCGAAAATTTGACAAATCCGTCCAATAAAGACCAAATTGAAGAGCGAATGGCACGCATCAAGGATGACCCATCTTTGAAGCATATTTTGGAAGAGATCGAGAATGGTGGTCCTGCTGCAATGATGAGGTCATTATTTTATGGTTTTTGTTAATTTGGCGTGGTTATAGAATTTTTAACATCTATTTATCGGGATTAATTTTGTTTAGACACTATAGCTTGTTTTAACAAAACTCAGTGAGCCGCGTTGGATTGTATGTTGGGAAAGTTTTGGTGTAAGATGTAGCACGATCTATTTGAAATTTGAACATTTCTGTTAGGTCTTACATGCCCTTCATATCAATTCTCTTGTACCATGAAGGGCGAGATCTGTACTTATACTGGTAGCCTTTCATTTTCGTTTTACATATGCATTTTCTTTTTCTGAGAATGCATTATGATCAGATACTGGAATGACAAAGAGGTTCTAGGGAAGTTGGGTGAAGCTATGGGATTTGCTGGAGTAGAGAGTACTACATCTGCTGGTGATATTGCTGAAGATGAAGCAGAGGAGGAGCCTGATGAGGAATCCATTGTCCACGGTACTGCTAGCGTTGGAGACGTGGAGGTATAACATTGCAAATATGATGCAGTTTGTTGCTGCTGTTGGCACCTAACATCAAGCTTCTTTCACCAATTATAATATTTATTCCCTCTCCTTTAACGTTGGCCGACTCGATTATATGGAAATATCAGGGCTTGAAGAAAGCTCTATCTGATGGTGCTAATAAAGACGAAGAAGATACTGAGGGAAGGACGGCATTGCATTTTGCGTGTGGATATGGCGAGGTAACTCAACTGTAACCTAAAATTACAATTGATACAGTTTTTTCCCTGTGATCTTACTTTTATTATATCTTTTTCTTCTTGTTTCGGTCTCCTATCCTACTGTTATCCGACCGGTATATTTATATCAGATGCCGTCCTCTCCCCCTCCTGTTTTCTGATTGGCAGTTTGACACGAACAATGTATCATTTCCAGGATAAGTGCGCTCATATTCTTCTGGAGGCCGGGGCAAAGGTGGATGCCTTGGACAAGAACAAGAACACTCCACTGCATTATGCCGCTGGCTATGGCAGGAAGGAGTGCGTGGAGCTCCTTCTTCAAGCCGGGGCTGCTGTGTAAGCCCTCTACGAATCGCCAATTGTATCATCCTCTATTTTCTACCACATTCATCTTAACTTTGTTTTCCCCTTCCACCCGTGCAGCACTCTCCAGAATTTGGACGGGAAAACACCAATCGATGTGGCCAAACTAAATAACCAAAATGAGGTACTGCAGCTTCTTGAGAAGGATGCATTCCTGTAAACTCCCGAGTTGCATTTTCCTATCCATTGTACACTTTCCCGTCTTGCTCCATTGTAGCGCCCTTTGCGGATTATACGCACGAAGTTGTCAAGTGTTTCGTTTTGAGTGTGCGTACGTACGACTCGCTTGTGGATTCTTTGATTTGATCATCATTCACGTACAACCATGAATCGTTGAGGTATATTTGATATCAGGTTTTTATTATGGTTTGATAGCATCTTTAAAGACCAGAGTAGTAGTTATGGTTCCAATTTGGGCCAGAGTAGCAGGTTAATTGATTTGGTGGTCTTGATGAATCTGGCAAGTTTTGCCCCACCTGCCTCACCTACGGTCCATTTACTGTTGTAGATGGTGTGTGATTACGATTGTTTTTGCAGTTTTTAATGACCGTAATTAAATGCCAAAAGCGGTTTATTGCTAATTTACGGTCGTTACGGCTGGTCAAACTTCCGAAATTCTCAATTTTTCGACTAGATGTTAAGTCAATCCCTTTAAAAATATGTGATTTGGAAACTTACCAACTCACTTGAATGATAAAATATCAAAATATCCTTGCAATTTTAATAAAATTACATGTTCAAATATAAATACGAAATATACCTCTTGATTTCTCCAAATCGACGAACCCTACAAAAATTCAATTCTCAAATTGAACCATAGATTTCGATCCTTCGCAAATTCACGAACACCCGATGAATACAAGGTATTTTATGTAACATTCTTACATCCACGTCGCAATACGGTTACATAACTTAGTTTTGGTGTTGAAATGTTCGGTTTATACGATTTTTGGAGTGAGTCACAGTTGGGATTATACGTTTACGAACATTACTTTTGGTGTTGAAATGTTTATGGGTATTTGTATTGTTCTTCGTTTTTAGTTTTTGGTAATGTTTGTTTTTTGCATTTTTTGCATGTTCTTCGTGTTTGGTAATGTGTTGAATTTTTGAAATGTGCATACAAACTGTGATTTGTTTCTGAAATGTTATCTGTTTTCTTGATTGGTAATGTTCTGGGTTTTTACTTGCAGATGAAAAATTGGGGTTACAAAACACCCAAGGTTAACACCCGTCGTACCACGACAAAAGAGGCGACGAATATTGCTTTAGGTAAGACCAATCCCATGGACATCTCTCTTAATTCCCCCGCTGAGGTTAGTGCTGAGTCTTTGTTTGTTCTGGGAAGGCGGTCAAGATCAAATAATGGAAGTGATGCAAATCCTATGGATATTCTGGCGAAATATGCGGTAGCTAATGAAGATGAATCTAGCGACGAATAGCAAGAACAATAAGGGAAAAGCCCAACAAAAGGCCCAAGTGGAGAGGGGGCAGTAGAAAGCGCAGAGAAAGGAAGAAAGTCTGGTTGCATTCTGAAGAACAAGCCCTTTTACAGGCTGCAAAGGATCTAGTTCAGGAGGGGATGTGCAGCCAAAGTGGCTTCAAATGTGGATTTCTGGTGTCATGTACTGAGAGGATAGCTAGGAAGGTTAGAGGGACAACAATTCAAGATGTTCCAAATGAAGATTTATGTGTATGAGCGGTGTATTAGTGGACCCTACCACACACCAGGTGGTTGTGGAAGATGAAGGGCAATGGGCAAGCATAGTGAGGGTTAGTTTCATTCTATTTTATGTTGTATTTTTTTTTAGATATATGATAATCGATCTAACCATTGTTGTTGTTTTGGTATGCTAATCCTAACTACAAATTGTTGTGGGGTAAACCCTTTCCGTACTATGAAGATTGTTACGAAATATTCGGCAAGGACAAGGCCGCTAGAGTGCGATATTGGAGAAACTGATGCTTCCAAGACCGTGAACAAGGAAGATGGTATTTGTGGGAGCAAAGAGGGCCAGGGAGCGTTTGAAATTCTTCCTAGGCCTCGTGGGAGGAAAGGGAAAAGGCAGGCCCTCAGAAGGTTTGCAAGATGCGAAGATGAGCTGTTACACGAAGATAAGAACCTACATCTCCAATCTGAAGAGTACTGCCCCACTAATTGATTTGGCTCACAAATTGATGGACCTGCTTAGACCCTACACACAGTTCAATATTTGGACGTGAACGACAATTGTATCTCACCTCATTGACCATGAATTCGCCAGACAAATGTGAGAGATCCTCGAACATGAAGTACGTGAAGAATGGCTCACGTACTTGGTGGACAAGATTAACGAGGAAGTGACAGCCAGATATCTGCTTCCAAAATGACTCTTTGCTCTCTGTTATGTTGGAAACTTGAATTTGTGTGAAACTATACTAGGTGACTTTGAAACTTGTGATGTTGATACCGGTAACGATCGTAAAAGGACCCTTAGGCCTTAGTTAAGTTTAGTTCATGTGTGAGCGAGCTAGTTTAGGGTTTAAAACCCTAAACCCTAAACCCTAAAGCTAGTTCGGGGGATGGGTATATTATTTGAAGGGCAATGAGTAAGTTTCTCAGAATATAATTATACACCATAACGCAATCATCTCATAAAAAAATAGAAAGATCAAAAATCAGATGCTTTGTTTGATATTGAAATCAGTTGAATCTCCACTGCCACCATTGTCCCACCCCATCTTCCGAAGCACTAGTACTAGCACCAGCACTCCAGCTTTCTGTCGTGGTTGCCATCGATGATGGTGGAGGTTCGGCCTTCATATAAGATCACTTTGTCCCCTTTTTATTTGTCACACTTTTCCTGCATATTTCTTCCTCGCCCGACTTGACCTCTTCTCCTGCTTCAACTTCGTACAAATTGCTTAAATCTTACATCGACACAATCTCTAGGGTGTTGATCTGGGTTGTATCCCGAGTTGCAGTCGGGTTGCATCCCACAGATCTGGAAAATTTAGCCGATCTTACTCTTCCCGCAGCTTGTATGCTGCCCATCCATAGGCATACACTGCTGCCTTTGTCGTGCTGTACGTCCCGAACCAGACCCATATTCTGTCATGTGGGAGTGTGATGTTGACCTATCGAATGCAATGAGATTTGTATGTGATATGAGATTTGAAAACTTACGATGTTATTAATGAAAGGAAGAGTGGCCTTTTATAGGCTTACAATGACTCAATGACTCAAGCAACCAGTTTCTACAAACTAGGAAACATACTCAACTATGGACTGCTAGACTAGTTCAACATAAGACTAAATCAAAGAAAAATACTAGACTTCAAGTCAACTGATAACGTCTAAGATCCAACATGTCTGTATGTCAACGATCAATTGTAGCATAACCAACTTGTAGCATTAGTACCTTTAACATCCTCCCCGAAGCTGAGCATTTTATGGTCAAAAGTTTACGGTCGTTACGGCTGGTCAAACTTCCGAAATTATCGATTTTTCGACTAGATGTTAAGTCAATCCCTTTAAAAATATGTGATTTGGAAACTTACGAACTCACTTGAATGATAAAATATCAAAATATCCTTGCAACTTTAATAAAATTACATGTCGTTCAAATATAAATACGAAATACGCCTCTTGATTTCTCCAAATCGACGAACCCTACAAAAATTCAATTCTCAAATTGATGAACCATAGATTTAGGTCCTTCGCAAATTCACGAACACCCGACGAATACAAGGTATTTTTTGTAACATTCTTGCATCCACGTCGCAATACGGTTACATAACTTAGTTTTGGTGTTGAAATGTTCGATTTATACGGTTTTTGGAGTGAGACACAGTTGGGATTATACGTTTACGAACATTACTTTTGGTGTTGAAATGTTTATGGGTATTTGTATTGTTCTTCGTTATTAGTTTTTGGTAATGTTTGTTTTTTGCATTTTTTACATGTTCTTCGTGTTTGGTAATGTGTTGAATTTTTGAAATGTGCATACAAACTGTGATTTGTTTCTGAAATGTTATCTGTTTTCTTGATTGGTAATGTTCTGGGTTTTTACTTGCAGATGAAAAATTGGGGTTACAAAACACCCAAGCTTAACACCCGTCGTACCAAGACAAAAGAGGCGACGAATACTGCTTTAGGTGAGACCAGTCCCATGGATATCTCTCTTAATTCCCCCACTGAGGTTAGTGCTGAGTCTCTGTTTGTTCTGGGAAAGCGGTCAAGATCAAATAATGGAAGTGATGCAAATCCTATGGATATTCTGGCTGAATATGCGGCAGCTAATGAAAATGAATCTAGCGACGAATAGCAAGAACAACAAGGGAAAAGCCCAACAAAAGGCCCAAGTGGAGAGGGGGCAGTGGGAAGCGCAGAGAAAGAAAGAAAGTCTGGTTGGATTCTGAAGAACAAGCCCTTTTACAGGCTGCAAAGAATCTGGTTCAGGAGGGGATGCGCAGCCAAAGTGGCTTCAAACGTAGATTTCTGGTGTCATGTACTGAGAGGATAGCTGGGAAGGTTAGAGGGGAACAATTCGAGATGTTCCAAACGTGAAGTTAAAAATGCACATCTGGAAGAAGATGTATAATCTTCTATCTGACTTTATGTGTATGAGCGGTGTATTAGTGGACCCTACCACGCACCAGGTGGTTGTGGAAGATGAAGGGCAATGGGCAAGCATAGTGAGGGTCAGTTTCATTCTGTTTTATGTTGTATTTATGTTTAGATATATGATAATCGATCTAACCACTGTTGTTTTTTTGGTATGCTAATCCTGACTACAAACTGTTGTGGGGTAAACCCTTTCCCTACTATGAAGATTGTTACGAGATGTTCGACAAGGACAGGGTCGCTAGAGTGCGATATTGGAGAAACTGATGCTTCCAAGATCGTGAACAAGGAAGATGCTATTTGTGGAGCAAAGATGGCCAGGGAGCGTTTGAAGTTCTTCCTAGGCCTCGTGGGAGGAAAGGGAAAAGGCAGATGCCCTCACAAGGTTTGCAAGATGCGAGATGAGCTGTTACACGGAGATAAGAACCTACATCTCCAGTCTGAAGAGTATTGCCCCACCAATTGATTTGGCTCACAAATTGATGGACCAGCTTAGACCCTACACACAGTTCAATGTTTGGACGTGAACGACAATTGTATCTCACCTCATTGACCATGAATCAGCCAGACAAATGTGAGAAATTCTCGAACATGAAGTACGTGAAGAATGGCTCACGTACTTGGTGGACATGATTAACGAGGAAGTGACAACCAGATATCTGCTTCCATAATAACTCTTTGCTCTCTGTTATGTTGGAAATTTGAATTTGTGTGAAGCTATACTAGGTGACTTTGAAACTTGTGATGTTGATACCAGTAACGATCGTAAAAGGACCCTTAGGCCTTAGTTAAGTTTAGTTCATGTGGGAGCGAGCTAGTTCGGGAGATGGGTATATTATTTGAAGGGCAATGAGTAAGTTTCTCAGAATATAACTATACACCGTAACGCAATCATCGCATAAAAAATAGAAAGATCAAAAATCACATGCTTGGTTTGATACTGAAATCAGTCGAATCTCCACTGCCACCATCGTCCCACCCCATCTTCCAAAGCACTAGTACTAGCACCAGCACTCCAGCTTTCTGTCGTGGTTGCCACCGATGATGGTGGAGGTTCGGCCTTCATATAAGATTACTTTGTTCCCTTTTTATTGGCACACTTTTCCCGCGTATTTCTTCCTCACCCGACATGACCTCTTCTCCTGCTTCAACTTCGTACAAATTACTTAAATCTTACATCGACACAATCTTCAGGGTGTTGATCTAGGTTGTATCCCGAGTTGCAGTTGGGTTGCATCCCACAGATCTGGAAAATTGAGCCGATCTTACTCTTCCCGCAGCTTGTATGCTGCCCATCCATAGGCATACACTGCTGCCTCTGTTGTGTTGTAGGTCCCGAACCAGACCGACATTCTGTCATGTTGGAGTGTGATGTTGGCCTATCTAATGCAATGAGATTTGTATGTGATATGAGATTTGAAAACTTACGATGTTATTAATGAAAGCAGTGTACGAGAAATCGGAAGTCGGAGGCAGATCGGCCGCCGGCCGTCCACCGACTTGGCCGACTAGTCGGCCGACAAACGACCCCTCCCTTTTTTTAGATTAAAAAAATATATAAAAATTTTAACATAAATAAAATACAAAAAATACACTAAAAACTGAAATCTAAATTCTAAACTGACATTTTATCTAAACTGAACTCTAAACGATAAATCTAAACTGAAATCTAAACTGACATTTTATCACACACTTTTTTTTGTTACAAAGGAGGCTAGAGCCAGGAAAAAGAATACACAAAATGTCACGGAAGTTTAAACTGACGAGGCTGCTCGAAATCATCCAAGTTCGGCGGAGGAAAGGCGCCAGCACACTTTGAATGCATATAAATTTAACATAGAACATCAAAAATAAATTAACAAGAAACATCCTTACCATGACTTGGAATGTAGATTTGTAGAAGAATATGACTTCACCTTGCACGAGATTCAAGATAGAAGGGAGATTGAGAAGAATAGCCGCGAGTTTGAGAAATGAGAAGAATGGCCGCGAGTTTGAGATGAGAAATGAGAAGAATGGCTACCGTAGAATAGGTTAGAAGGAAAATTAAAAACTGGCCCAAAACTCCACAATTAAAAAAAATGGCCCCAACTTTAAAATTTTAAAAAAAATATTTTAAGACCCATTTTAGTCCGAACTTGTCGGAGGTGGCCGACTAATCGCCGATGGTGGGCGATTAGTCGGGAAGGGCGGCCGTCTAGGTGCACGGGCTGCCCACCCCGTCCGATTATGCCCAAAAACGGGTCATCAATTAAATGGAGGGTGACTAGTTGGCCGACTAAACGCTAAGTCGGCCGATTACTAGAACATTGATATCCAGTCGTCCACATACAAACATATTATCAGCATCTTTCTTTTAACACTTAGGTGAATAGGGTCGCTTCATAAGGGCACCGCATGAATCCTTCCTTGATGAAATAAGTGTCAATCCAACTATACCAGGCTCATGGAGCCTGAGTGAGACCATACAAGGCTTTGTTGAGACGATACACCTTATGTTCTTGTCCTGGCTTTTCATACCTCGGAATCCTGAGGTTGCTGAACAAATACCTTTTCTGTGATGGTGCCATGTAAATATATAGACTTCACGTCTAGCTGCTAGATTGTCCATGAATTCAGTGCTGCCAATGCAAGAACAATGCGAATTGTATCCTAGGCAAAGATTTATGAGTAATCAATTCCTTCCTTTTGGCAGTATCCTTTAGCAACTAGGTGCGCTTTGTACTTATTCACCTTACCATCTTCATTGAACTTGGTTTTATATATCCACATCACATCGATGGCAATAGAATCCTCAGGTAAGTCTGTGAGTTCCCATGTCTCATTTTTCTCGAATGCTATCATTTCTTAGTCCATGACTTTCCTCCATTTTTCTGATTTCACAACCATGTTGAAGGTATGGGGTCACCTTCAGCAAAGAAAGCTGTTGGTTGTTCTTCATCTGACAGGCCTTATCCCGTCTCATATTCACTCAACCAAGCATAGTGGTGATTCTTCTTCAGTATCATGTGGAGCCTCAAGAAATGTCTCTGATTCAACCTGAGTGGCAAAACTAGAATGTTGGCTTGGTAATTGAACAAAGGAATCATATTTTCTATCTGATTCAGGAACTTGAGATGAGTCAGGAGCTTGGGATGCAGTTGCGATGCCTTCTTCATTTGATTGTTCATCCTCATTCCATTCGAGTTCATGACCTTCAGCTCCTTGTTGATCCTTATCCCAATTCCATGCTTTGTCTTCCTCAAAGACAACATCACGACTAATGATGATTTTGTTGGAGGTGGGATCGAACAGATGGTAAGCCTTTGATTCAGCACTCACTCCAAGAAGGATACATTTCGTACTTTTCTCATCCAACTGTGTCCTCTTAGTATCTGGTACGTGCACATGGGATAGACAACCAAAGATTCTGAAGTGTTCAACACTCGAATCGACTCCACTCCATGCCTCCTCAGGCATTTTACTTTGAACTGCCAAGGTTGGAGTCCAGTTGAGAATGTGGATGCTCCATAGATTAGCTTCACGCTAGAATTTTTGTGAACTTGCTTTGCATACAACATGTTGTGAACCATATTCATGATGGTCCTATTTTTACGTTCGGACATGCCATTTTGCTGGGGAAAGAACGTAACAGTAAGTTGCCTGTCTATGCTATGAGTTCTGCAGTAAGAGGTAAACTTGTGTGAAGTAAATTCTCCTCCTCTATCAGTCCGTAGGCTCAGAATTTGCTTCCCTGATTCCTTTTCAACATTAGTTTTGAAGGCTACAAATTCATTGAAAGCCTTCAATTTGTTGAGAACAATTGCACCCATGTTTTTTCTACTAAAGTCATCTATGAATGTGAGAACATACCTTCTGTTTTTATTGGATATAGGTGTGATCGTTCCACATCTGCCGGCATGTGCTAATTGTAGAATAGTTGTGGCACGCCTAGATCTCTCACGTGGAAAAGGTCCTCGATGTTTCTTTCCCATCAGACAATCTGCACATATTTGTTGAGTGATCTCAAATTTTGGCAAGCCTTCAACCATATTAAGCTTCTGAAGAGTCTTAAGACCCCTCCAACTTAGATGTCCAAAGCAATGATGCCAAGTTGTGGAAGGATCTGGTACTTGGGATGCCAAGCATTGAGAGGAGTTCTTTGAATCACATACAGGGCGGGAGAGAATAGAGTACATTCTGTTAGAACTCATCTTAGTTTCCAGAATGAGACCTTTTTGATCATGATAGATTTTGCATCAATTATCTTTGAATAGCACTACTAGTCCCTTAGCTTGTAGTTGTCCAACACTTAGAGTCTGTGATAGCGTTTGATTACGCAGTTTTCGCAGTTTTTAACGACTGTAATCAAATGCTGAAATTTGTTTACTACGAATTTGATTATGAGCATTATCAAAGGTACAACTATAGAAATCCACCATTTTTTGTCGGATCTTTGATTTGAAGCGCTATTCTAATCCCTCAAAACACGTGTAATTTGGAAACTTAATTCATGACCAAAGTGTACAAAGACTAAAATATTCATTGAACTTCATCTGAATTACCAATCGAACTACTATATATACATAATCCAACTCTAAAATCCCCAATTCCTCAATTCCGATTTCAAAAACTATAAACCCTAGATTGTTCGTGTTGGCGAATTCATTTTCATTTACGACTAATCCCTGAATTTTATTTCATATATACACGGTTCTAGTATATGGGTAAGCATTTATTCCTATTTTTATGCGTTGAATTATGCGAGGTTAGTGATTACAGTGATTTGGCGGTGTTCGACTAAAATAGGTTGTTCGAAAAATAATCGGATTATATGCATTCATATGTGTTGTATTTATGAATTTGTGAGTTCATTTATTGAATTCATATGTGATTTCGTGATTTTGCCTAGTTTATTCCATTCTTAAATGTTCGTGTTCTTGACCTACTTGAGAGGATACATGACTCATTTCTTTTTTGAACGTTGCCCAGATGTCTGCGAAACAAAAGGAACTCCGAACTGTCTTGCCTTTGCTTGCAATCTTAAATTCACTCGATTATATAGATGACCTTGAAGGTAGCGTATGTCGTTCTAAACGAGTGTGCCACTCGGATGGAATTAGGTATAACTTAATTCAGCGTCTACCTAAATAAGTGGAATACCTGAACAAGTTGGTTTTGGGAAATAATATTGACTGTTTTGACCATCTGAGAATGACTAAGGATGCATTCTGTCGTCTTTGCATCATTTTTCGTGTTGGGCAGATGGTTTGTGCTGACATTTATGTTAGTACAGAAGAGAAAATTGTAATATTCCTCAAGATAGTAGGTCACAACTATGAGTTTAGAGCCGTTAGGTATGATTTCCAGAGGTCAACCCCACTATATTTAAATATTTTTACGAGGTCTTAAGCTCGGTAGTCAAACTCAAGCTATTAGTTTAACCTGTTCCTGTAGAATTTTTTTCTGGTGCCGAATCTATGGTACCGAATTTTATCTTATGGTGCCGAAATCTATTATTGGCCGTTGGATCTGTGCTTCAATGGCCGAGATCATTTCATTTAAATTTTAAGTGAAATGATCTCGGTCGTTGAAGCACAGATCCCACGGCCAATAATAGATTTCGGCAAATTCGGCACCATTGATTCGGCACCGGAAAAAAATTCTGTTCCTGTACCAGAGGATATTATGGATGAGCGTTGAGGTATGTTTCCTGTAAGGATAATTTTTTAGATCATGCTTATTCCTCATGTTCATATTATTGGTGCTTATATGGATATCATGGCCTATGCTTAAATTATATAGGGTTGTTTAGGGCTCTTGACGGGACATATGTCCCCGTTCATGTCAAGAACAAAATGATATCGCGATTTAGGACAAGGAAAGGCCAGATAGCTGTCAATGTGCTAGGTGTATGTGACCGTGAAAGTTGCTTTGTCTACATCCTCACATGATAGAAGGGATCAGCTGCTGATGCACGAGTGTTAAAAGATGCATTGCAGCTACCTAATGGATTGCGAGTTCCTCAAGGTACAACCTTCAATTCAGTTATTAACTCATGAGTTCATTACATTATTACTAATGTATGTTATGTTTTGAAGGCACATACTACCATGCGGATAATGACCACATGAATCATGAAGTTTTTGGTCCCATATCATCGTACACGATACCATCTGTGGGAATGGACCACTAGGAATCAAGTTCCACAGAATGCCAAAGAGTACTTCAATTTGAAGCACTCTAAGGCAAAGAATGTGATTGAGCGCACGTTTGACATCCTAAAACATCGCTCGACAATCTTGAGGATCCCTATGTACTACACATAAGGTGTCAAATCCAAGTGATATATGCTTGTGCTATTCTTCACAACTTTCTCAAAGAAAATCAACCCTATGATCTTCTAGAGGACATTGTTGATGATCCAGACACACAGGGTGAGAATTACTCCGAGTTTAGCCAAACTCCAGAATAGATTGTGAACTTGAAACCATCTCATGAATGGACAAACAAGAGAGATGAAATGACCACTTCTATGTTTGTAAGATATATAAATGCGGCACATGGACAGGATCAATAAACTTGTGCTATCTTCATGTACATTAAACAAACTTGAAATAATTTTTCGAATGTATAACATTCATCGATTTTGTATTGCGGGCTTATTTTTCGAGTTGAACTTTGACATTTCATTTTTTCTGAGTATAACATTGACATTTTGTATTTTTTTTTATTAAGGTAATTAAAACTGATATAACATGGTTGTCATTTAAACCGGTTATACATGCCCGCAGCACCGGTTTGCGTGATAAATTGCAAAAAGTGGGTCGAAATAAAATTTGCCCAGCGTCCGCCGGGAGAAAAAACATTTGGAATCTGAGTGCTACAAATCTTAATACAGTGTCTGCAAGTCCAATCCGAATCATTTTCTCGATCTACAGGGTGGTGGTGGTAACTGGTGGGATGGGGGCGGGTGCTAAAACGCTCTGTTTGCTTCTGCTGGTTCTGTTCTGTCTTCTTCAATGGAGCGAGGCAATATGGCTCAGCTTGCCGGCGAAGGGTACCAAGTGCGTTTCCGAAGAGATACAGAGCAACGTCGTCGTTTTGGCGGATTACGTAGTCATTTCGGATGACAACGTCAACCCCACACCGACAATTTCCGCAAAGGTTACTTCTTTCCTTTTTCTCTTGTTCTTTTTATTCTTTTTTATTTCCTATGTGAAATTGATGTGATGCTGCCCTTACCTCTCTGTAATTCAGTTTCTTATCTGAGCATTTCTTTGTGTATTACCTATTGAATTATTGGAATTGGGTTTGATGAAAATGTTCTGCATGTCCGATGAGGTTTGATGTGATGGATATTGTGGGGAAAAGCTTCTTGGTTTACTGGTAATACGACTACTGTGAGAAATTTTGAAGTAAATTCTTATCGAGTTATTATGGAATAGTTGGATTGCGAGGGTGCCAAGCTTGATATTTGGGGGTAGATTTTGAGTGATATTTACTGGTGGTGCTGATGAGCTTTCTTTATCGTGAGGATAATCAATGTAGATTCTGAATTTGGGCCCATTGGTTAAAGCTACCAAGTCTTCCATGCATCCGCTTCCTTCAGGGTTATCCTGCATAAATCTTTGAGGATTGGAAAATGAAGTATGGAACTGTTGATTGATCTCCATATAGATGTTAATGTAGTTGATTAGCTGAAAATTAGAATGCAACAACTTTTGCATTGTTGTGCTTTCAAGTGAGGGACCTGCTAAATTCAAATCTAAAATTGCCTGCCTTGTCAGATTGTGTAAAGCAAGATTTTTTTAATGGAAATTGCATCTCAGTCAACATATTTAGTAATTGATAGTAAATGGATTCATTATAATGTTCCTCTCGACCTTGTTGATTAGCTATTTATCTATTCTTTCAACATTCAAGGTGTTGTCAGTTACATTTTGGATTTTCTCATATTAACCTAAAGAAAGTTTTTTAGCATGCGGGAAACCTTGTACGCATAAGGAAGACTGGTCTTGGTGTGCTATACGTTTCTGAACTTTGTCTGTATTTTCGTTGCCACTTTTGTGTCTCATGGCCCAACGTCTGTTTGGGTTGAAACAACTGGTCTAATTAACATGTTCTTACATTTTGTTAAACTTGATGGTTTATTTTTATAAGGAAGGTGAGTCCTCGTTGTTAACTCTTATTGAAACCTCCGAATTGCGCCTTCATTTGCATGACTTGTTTTTCCACTGCCCGTCCAACTTACTAGAGCTGATGTTTATACTGTAGGTGACGTCGCCTTATGGCAATAACCTCCACAACCAGCAAAATGTAAGCCATGGTCAATTTGCATTCACAACAACCGAGGGTGGAAATTACCTGGCTTGTTTTTGGGTTGATGGCCACAACCCAGGAGGTGGGGATCTAAGTGTTAATCTTGAATGGAGAATGGGCATTGCAGCTAAGGACTGGGAATCTGTTGCACGAAAGGAAAAAATTGAGGTGAGGTATTTAAAAAAACACAAAATGCTATTAACACTTGTGATTTCAATTTTTCTTTTCTCATGATCAATTTTTGGTGCTTGAGTTAATCACATTCAATAAATGGACATTTCTGGACTTCAGCATTCCTTTAGTTCATCCTCCTAAGAATTATATTGGTCTGTTCTACCACAAACTTGTTATACTTGATCGTATTGGATGCCTTAAAGATGACGAAGTTTCACAAAGTCGTGTAGTCCGTAGTTTGAAGTGAACCCCTGAACCCGAAAGGCTTGTAAATCAGGGTGTAGGATTTATATATTCTTGCATTGGCCTACCTATTTTCTCATTGCTAGGGTGTCGAGCTCGAGCTGGCCAAGCTTGAAGGAGTAGTGGACTCTATCCACGAAAATCTTCTGTACCTCAAGAGAAGGCAAGATGTTTTTCTGTTCTATCCTTCTGAATAATCAGCATACTGCTTGTTCTTATGTACATTGCAATTCCGATTTTCACTGTAAACCTGTTCGTGCAGAGAAGCAGATATGCGAACAGTGAGTGAAAAAACCAACTTTCGAGTGGCTTGGTTCAGTATTGTATCAATTGGCATCTGCATTCTGGCTTCTGTATCCCAGATATTGTACTTGAAGCAATATTTCCAGAAGAAAAAGCTGATCTAAATGGAGGGGAAATCATCCCTGTAGGGCAGAATGATGTTTTTGTATGGAACTAATAGCATGAGAATCATTTTTTTTTCCACTTTCTTCTTCAGATTTTCAACTCTCTGTAATATATTGTGCTGTTTTATCTTCGGGGGCTTTGTAATCATAATTAATAGTTTTTGCTGATTATTTGTGGTGCAGAACAAAGAATGAGAACATAGCCAAAATTAACTTATAGGGATTTCTATGGAAAAAGCCAATACAATGTTCTCAACCTCCCCAGAGCTACCAGACCCTCCACTCCCCCCTGCTTGCTCTCAGCCCTGGACGACGGTGGGAAGACGCAGAGTAGCGGGAGACGGTAGAGCTACAAGGAAGTTATCTCCTGTCATTGAATGGATTCGAAACAACTCGGAATTCATCTACGTGTCTAACCTTCCTCCTGCTTGGACAACTCAGGAGATTTGGAGTTACTTTCAAAAGTATGCTCTGCTCTGTGATGTCCACGCCCCACCGAGAATGACCATAGAAGGGTGACGGTACGGCTTCATCCGCTATGTTAAAGGTACCAACATTCAGGAGCTGATTGGAAGATTGAAGGGAGCCCGCATTGGGACGGGCATCCTCTACGTCGAAACTGCCAGAAAACCAGGAGAAAAACACAGACCAGCGCCCCAGCAAAGCAAACACAATGCGGACATATCAAGCCAAGCCTCAGTCAATTCAAAAACTCCAGAATACACATTCACATACGCCCCAAAACCTGAAAATCTCTCCTGGCTGGAGTCCTGTTTGGTAGGATCTCCCACTCAATTCCTGGCTACAACAACAATGGAGCAGATTCTAAGATCAAACTCCTACCCCGATGGTACTGCTGTCCGACTGGAGGGAGGAGAATTACTAATCCAATTATCAACTCCAGAAGATAAGATTCGCCTACTAAGTGACGAGGCAACTACAAAAGCAATGTACCTCACTAATCTCCGTCCCTGGAAACTGCTAAATGGGAGGCTCGTTCGGCCCGCCTGGGTGAGAATATAAGGCACTCCACTCTACTATTGGGATGAAACTTTCTTTTCCGAGTTGGTAGCAAACTGGGGCTCGATAGTGAAGGTTGATGATCAAATCCGGGATAGGAAGGAGATGCGATTTGGCAGAATGTTGCTGCTTACAACCTCAGCCATTCGAATCCACGCCACCATCCTGGTTGACACCGAAGAGGAAACATTTGAAATCCGAATTAAAGAAGAACTCAAAGACGAGCCTTGGCGCAACAAACAGAGAGTAATGGAAACGGTCGCTTACAATTCGGAATGGCCGATGTTACAGCCTGTGGAAAGAGTAAATGCTGCAACCATGATTCAAAGGAGATCCCAGAATTCTGCGCCAATGGAAGAAGATACTAACCCTCTGAATTCAGAAGCTCAGGAACAAGTCAACTCACCGGAATTGGGCGGAAACTCGAAGGAATATGAACAGACTCCAGTAGACGGTTCAGATCAGCCCTCCTTCGATTCCCGTGACAAATTTATGGCAGCAATTATGTCGGGGGAAGCCCTAGATCCAGCACCGTTCAACATCTCGCACGAGGGTGGAGTAAATGACAACCTTGTGAATTGTACCGTCACGATGTAGAGTAAAGAAGCGGAGATTGAACTGGAACGGCACGCGGTGACTCTATTCGAGGTGGCTCTCATGGAAGCCGATGACGAGAACGTGAGGGCGTCGGCCGGAGGAGAAACCTACTGGATGACGAGCCCGAGCCAACGGAAGCATCTTCAGTCTAGTTAATCTCTAACCCTGGGCTTCGGGCCTCTCTAGATGCGGATGCTAGGCCTCTCTCGAGAAAAACAGGTGATCTGGCTCAACTAGATGCTGATGTTGGGCTGGGGGCCTCTAAATCGGACACTAAAGAAATTCATACGGGCCAGTATGTGTTTACAACGGAAGGAGGAAAAC
>JAOYMZ010091977.1:0-10742 GCA_025802335.1 Pinguicula primuliflora
CTCTTCCCCGGAGGATGATTAGGACGCAAACAGAGAAATCTATATGTTTCTGGTTCTCAACGCATGAGTAATAAATTCGATTATGAATCTCTCAGGCCATAGTATCCTTATATAGGGATTAGGTGGGCTTAGATGGGTAGTGGGCTTTAAGTTAGATTAATTAAACGGATTAATTAATATTACTATTATACAAAGCCCAACAGTAATGATCTTTATTATACAAAACATGCAGCAAGTCACCATAGAAAGGATGGATATTCTCAATCCTGGGGAAGTCATCAATTAATGTAGAAAGCTTTTCAAGAAAATTCTGCTGCGTGAACTTCACCTTGCGCATGTAAAACTGCTTAAGGCGTGAAATGTCATAGCCTTTGTGAACTAGTGTGGGCGTACGGCGCTGAGTACGGGAGAGAATTATGTCTATAAAGTCTTTCCCTGTCGGTACAACAATAATCTTCTTGAAGTTCCCTTCAAAGTAAATGCATAACAAGAACTCAAATTACAATCGAGTTACTAAATCAAGGAAAAATGACACCAGATAGAAAGTCATAATGTCAGGGACGACCAAATTGCTCGAAGCTCTTGCTTACAGAACTGAAAGGCCAACGAGAGAACAAAAAACACTACGAAGAGCAAAAGCTTTTACACATTTGGAGAGAACTAGATCAATCATCCCAACTTCAATGCGTATAAATTTAAACATACTCAGGGCCGGCCCTGGAGTCCGGGATGCCCTAGCCGGCCCCTTAGCCGGATGTCCCATTTTAAAAATAATAATAAATAAAATAAAATAAAACAAACTCAAAATACAATACATATTTTAGTACAATCCGATCACATTAAAGAAAACAACTTCGTTGTGCATTAACAAAGGTAAATTCGACAATTAAATCATCATAATTTAAGCTATCCAACAGCTCATGTTCAATCGAGATCATAGCCAATCCACTTAATCTTTCTTGTGACATTATAGTCCGGAGGTAAGTCTTGATCAACTTCAACTTTGAAAAGCTCCTCTAGGCCGAAGCAACGATAACAGGTATAGTCAACAAAATTCGATAAGCTACCCATACCATTCGGAATCTACCATCCTCCCAATAAGACATTTCAAAATCAAGTATGCCAGTGGATAATTGGGGTGTTCACGTCGTCTTATACTATCTCTCCTAATATATACGTTTGGCAGAGGATAGATATTTGAATTAAGCTTCTCAATTTCTTGTCCAATGATCTGAGGAATGAACTTCGTAACCAACTCCTTAAGGTCACACGATTGTGCTTGGTTAACCATGAAAGTAAAAATGAAAGGTGAAGCAAGTTCAAAAATAACCAAATCAACAGTGAATTAGATGCATATGCTTGAACACACCCAAAAATTTGTGAGCACTTTCTTTCCTTTAACCTCCTCAGCTCTTCACCGGATCTTCCTGAAGGCATGGTCCTCATCACCTTGAAGATCCGCAAATGAGACCTCAAACACACGATGCTTGAGTCCTTCAGATGCAATCTGATGACACAAAATCCTTAGAGACTCTCATCACATTAACAGATTCCAATCTTCAAAAAGTCCTAGAGCAGCAGATTACTACAAGTAAAATCCTCACACTCAACCTACACAAACAAACTACATGGTCTTCTACCATAAACTATTAGATGGTCAGATACCACAAGCAAGAAAATTGAAAAGATTCTCTTGTTCTGTCAGTGTCAACACCAGATGCTAAGTGAAGATTAAAATTCCGATGGATTTAAGTATACAGATTCGATTCATGAATACAAATGCATTGCGTCAGAGGTTTGAAGTATAGAAAAGTTACCTGACCCCATGATTGGCTGCTGAGGTACAGAGGAAGCAATAGAGAGAGAGGTCGACTGATATTTGTCCCACACCGGTATATGAGTTAACTTTTTAAGAGGTAGGGTCTATAAATATAGTACTTCAGCTTCATTATTTCGCAAGTGTTAAACTCCCAGGGGGCGAAAATGCATAAGCATTTGGTTGGACTCCCAGCCTTTGGGCCTCAGCGAAAAATATATTTTTTTGGGACTGGGCCGCGGTAAAAAATATGCCCTCTTGGGCTTGGCTGCCCTAGTCGGCCGGCTCATTTGGCTTACTGATGGGCCGGCCCTGAACATACTTCTGACGACGACCTCAAACCACAAGCAAGCAAACAAACAGACAATCTACCAAATAAAGAACTGCGCCAACCCATACGCAGGTGTTTCGCCTTGATTCAATGTAAAAATTGTTCAATCGGACGGCGAACAACCTCCCAGTGAAGACACTCTGGTTCGAAAGTGCTTCAAGACAACCTGCTAGTAAGTGAGGCCATCGATTAGTTGAATTTGAAACCCTGAACAGACTGAGCTGCCCCGAGATGTCTAACGCAGGGCGGCGCCAAGCAATAGCGAACCTTCTTAAGGAAAAATCCATCTTTTGGATCCGTGCTTTAATAGCCCACTAATACGATAAGTTCAATTACTGTGTTGCTTTCATTGAAATGAATTCCACTTTTTTTTACAGTGTTACTTTCTTTGAAAGGAATTTCACTATCCCATTATAAAGAGAGCCCTATTCATTCAAAACAAAACACATTTTCAGAGACAAATGGATTTTGTCCAAGACAGATTAATTTTGACCGTCAAATTCATTTCGACGGTCCAAATTGATCTTCACACAAAATTAGGTTGTCCCCATCTTCCTCTCTTCACCTGCACACAAAAACAAACTGCAGATGCACTGTAACATCATCAATGGCAACCCTCACAAATTTCTCCCCAAAGAGCCCGTATGTCTCACACTAATCTCAACATCCAACACCCCACTTTATCCCTAATTCCGCACAACAAAATCAAAACCCAATTTCCTTAAATTGAAGATAATCCTCCCAGTTTCCAAAGGTAGCCGCCGCTACCAGGGTCGAGAAAGCGAGCCGAGATGAGAGAGTCCAGCAAGTCCACAGCATCAATGACTTCGATGTCGCACTCTGCGCCTCCAAGAACCGCCTTGCGACGGTGGAGTATGCCGCCCTCCACAGCGCAAGCAGCAGCAAGATCTGCCCTTTCATGGTGGATCTGAGCCAGAGCTGCAACAATGCCGACTTCCTCCTCGTCATGAGAGACGAATCCGACAACACGAGGAAGCTTCGCGTGCGTGAGGGCATCGAGTGGGTCTGTGAGAGCATTTCACCTTCTACAAGGGAATGAAGAAGATCCACGAGGAGGAGGGAATCAACTGAAAGGGCATCGGAGAACTGTGGCTCGGAGATGACCATTGTGCGTGAGCGAACACATTATTTCGTGTAAGGATTAATTTGGACATCAGAATGAATCGGACGGTTGAGATTGATCTGTCTTGGACAGAAGCTATTTGTCCCTGAAAATTTGTCTGGGATAAGAAGGATTCTCTCAGCATCAAAGCGACAAAGAGGCCTTAATTAATGAATAATGTCAGGGAGCCAGAATTCTTTATTCATCAAATTCGGACTCCCCAAAAATGTGTCATCAAACTCAATAAGGAATTAAACATCATTACTTTCTGCCACCTAATCATTTCTTGAGAAATGTTCGAATGATTGTGTCCCGAATTTTGATAAATGAGATACAATTCCGAATTGTAATCTTAGTCGTCGTTGTTGTGATCCACCAGGAGAGGATTCAGGATTCAAATTCTGGGGGCGCTCAATACAAAGAATTAAAAATTGGTGATAGATTTAGTTTCAGCAATTAAAGTCGACGAAATTACTAAAGCAATGTAGTAACTATAGTTTTTGAATGACGGAAGTAAAATACTTGCATGCATTCTCTATTTTCAAGAATTAGGTCATGTTTCCGGAAATATTTGTATGCTATTTAATCATCATTTGTGGTCCTTGAATTTCAATAAACTTTATTTTATCTCCAAAAATTGATAACAATACAAATATCATATGGAATGGTAAAACGAAATGGCTATGCAAAATTGAATGAATTTGAAGCCCTAAATCCATAACAGATATTGAGAAACCTGGGACGGTTGCACTTGTTCGTGACAAGTCGGAATCCCACAATCTTACAAAATAAGCCCAATACTAAACTACCGAAATATTATGCATTAAAATCAGACAATTCAGAATATATTTGTGCCAATAAACTACCAACAAATGTCCATAATGGCATATAATTTGCGTTTTGATCGGTTCAAATGGACTTTTGTACCATTCACAATTTAATATAGATTTTCTTGTTTCCTAAAGTACCCTTAAGGCCACTCAAAAAACTTAAAAATTTTACCATCTTTGGGTCAAAGTTAAATAATGAAACGCAAGAAAGGGAAAGCCTATATCCTGCAACGGTGAGAATTGATCCTCGGAATGTATGCTGCTTTCAATTTAATACTACAAAATTTATTGAAAAGAGCAAAAGCCCTTCTTCTTCCTTGCCAACATACGGTTTTTTAAGCCCTCTTCTTCCCCGCTAATATATTAGTTTTTTTAAGCCCTTTTTCCTTGCAAACATATTGTGTTTTTTGGCCGGTTGGGGCGCTTATCAATTTTATTTTTGAGTTGAATTTTTTTATTAATAATAATATTTTAATATGATATTGACCTTAGCCGTTAGATCACAACACCGACATCTAAGATTACGATTTAGGATTGTATTTCATTAATCTCAATATAATCATTCGGGAGGAGAAGATTTTTCATCTCTTCTTGACACTTGGCACATTTATGAGAACTAGAATTTTCTCATTACACTCCCTAGAATCTCACTTAATTAATATCTTTGGGAGATCTAAGGTTAAATTTAAATGTTTTTTTGGTTCTTGTTTAAAAGTGAATCTATAGAGGAACATTTGTTGTTTGAAGAAAGGAAGGGCCACATCCCAAATAATGTTGGTTTGGGGGTCAAGATTTTGGGCCAATAGCATATATGTTATTAGTATTGTTATATGTTCATACAGGTTTTGCCATACTAGTAAGTTGTGTTTGGTTTAATTGATTTAGATTGATTGGGAAATGTAATCAATGACAATACACTTTAATCATCCGTTTGGTAGGAAACTTAAAAAAAACGGGTTATCACCCTTTATCCATTTGACCCGCATTTTTGAGTTATTCCGTTTTATAACAAATCACACTGTGGGAGATGTTATTCGTTATCAACTTCTCAATCAAACAACACATTACACCCAATACCCTCCTCACCAAATCTTCAATTTTGGGAACAAAATTGGGAAATGATTGGCGGAACCAGCAAGAGGGGCGTCGGGAGGCATCTTACTCCGAGTCCGATGATGACGACGAAGAAGTAGAAGAGGATGACGGCAAGGAGGGGAATTCGGCGTCGAGAGTATGAATTGCCGATCCTTACAGCGTCCGGTCCCAATTTCTGCAGAAGATGTACCAATTGTTGGCGAGAACAGAGCCACCGGAAATAGGACGGCTGGAAACAGATCTGAAAATCCCAATTAGCGAGAACAAAACCCTTAATCCCAGAATTGCAAAGGTACGGTCTATATCCCACTCTTTCCATTTCACCAATTTCCCGATGTCATGGGCGAGATCGGAAATGGTTGAGGTATTTAGCGCATTCGGTTTAGTCATGGATTTGCATTTGCCGAAGGTTCCAGACAAGTTGGGCAAAAAATATGAACTCGTCAGGTTTTCAAAATCCCTTAACCCTCAATTGCTATTGTTTCAATTGAATGAGATTTGGAATTGGCTCAGCTAAGTTGCAGGTGAGTAGGGGCAGAGATTTGAGAAATACTGTTGGGTTTCAAGCTGAACAAAGGGATGGTAATGTGGCCGTATGTTTTCCTTCGTTTGTGGAGGAGAAAAACAGTTTTTTTGGTGAATGCTGATAGATTAGATAATCCCAATCAAGTATCGGTGGCATTGGATGCTATTGAACTGAAGGAGAATGTGGAGGGTATAGAACCATCACAGCATGTGCAAGCAGGAGTACATTTGAATGTTGATGTAGCAGTGACGGATGCAGATGAAAATTCAGATTGGAGGATTGATCCTAGAGGAAATGTTGGAGAGATGGAGGGAGACATGAATGATGACAGTGGCCGTGATTGCATGGTTTTACCTGATGTAGATATTGGTTCAGACAATCTAAATACTGCTGGAGAGCAAACGGAGGATGTGACCAAAGATGCGGTTTTGGGTCAACCTGTGATGGATGGAATGCTGTATAAGGAAAATGGTGTGGCTAACCATCGTGCTAATGGAGGAACAATGTAGTTGATCCTTTTATCTGAGAGCCTACCTATCTCTGTTATGCTCCTAATCTTTTTCTTGCCTGTTCTCTTCGTAATCCATTGATTTGTTTACCCTAATGGATGCTACTATCTCTTTGTACTACTGACGTTTAGACACATGAGATAGATTTGAAGGAAACTTGGAATAGATTGGAATTTGATTTTGAAAAAAAAAACTGATAAGGTTGTTGTATTACAAAATGGTAATTATGGGTTGAATAAAATAGTTGTTTTAATATATATAATTTTATTTGAGGACAAAATGGTCATTTCAGTATTTAATATCACATAATCAAACGTAATACACTTGATACCAAACGACATATTACAAATTAATCAGTGTGTTTATACAACGTTATCAATGTAACCAAACAGGTTTGTTTGATGTCAAATCAACCGTAATCAATATCAAACCCAATCAACCATCCTCAAACCAAACACAGCCGTATGGATTAATAAAAATGAAACCATTTTGATGACAGTTTCATTTTTTTTTAAATCAGCTTATGCACCCATAAGATTTGATCCCCCAACCTCACGTCTTCTATGCCTTCCTGTCATCAATTACCATTTTTTAGAAGCAATAAATTGTATTAAAAAATAAACTGTGCTTGTACAATGTTTTGGGCCCCACTTTGGGCTTCTCACTTACAACCCACCTCATGAATTCATCAAAATTGGTGTATTAAGAATTCCTCATTGCCAGAATTCAGTTTCTATGCGGCCACTTCGAGAATGTTGAATTCCAATACATACCTCGCCTCCAAAATCAAGAAGCAAATGAGCTAGCCAAGAAGAGCCTAAGTAAAATGCTTTTTGATTGTTGGAGAGAGTACGGACATCGGGAAGAAAGAAATCAAGATATTACAAACAGAGAAATCCGGCCTACCGAAGATATTATAAGCAGAAGAAATGACTCCTATCTCTTCGAGCCACCTTAGAGACCACACCGTTATACCTTTATTTTCCATGGCTGTTATTGCCTCCTGAATATTGAAAAAAAAAAGAATTCCTAAAGGAAGTGTTTTGTATTATCGCCTGAGGTACTGTGTGATCAAACTTCCTTTCTTGCAACGGTGTTTCAGCCAGAACTAGGTAACGTCTTTGATTCATTGCACGATTTGCTCTGGTTCGGTGTTCTTGCTTTCAAAACTCGTCCTGTTTGTAGTTTGCCATATCTCCCACATTGATGTTATCCAAAATACTTTCCAGATTTCTTCTGATGTTTCCTGTGGGCACGACTCCATGAATTCTTGAAATTCTGGTGCGGCATCAGTGATGGTAATTTTCAACCACATTACTATCATTTTCCATACCTATATTGTGATCGCGCATTCCTTGATTAAATGGTCTTCATCTTCATTGTGTTGTTTGCAGGGGTAGTATAAAATTTGTTGATCCTGATGAATGATCTTCCTTTTGTGTAGATTCGCCCGTGTTGGTAAGCGGTTCTGTCTTAATTTCCATACGAACACTGCTAATTTGATGGTACTATTGCACACAAGCTAGTTCGTAATCTCTCTTTGTCCGCCTTTGTCCAAGCTATCTGTTTTTGCTGCATGATTATCTCGTAGCATTACTTGACTGTGTATTCTTGATGTTTGTCTTTTTTCTAGGATCAGTAGTCCTCTGTGTCATCCTTCAAGTTAGTTTCAGATAATATATGTAACATGTTTTGCGGATCTTTTTTAGAATCCGGCTACATGGCCAGCGAAAATTGCTGGCAATTTAGCCAACAGATTCAAATTTTGAAAAATCGTACAAAAGGTTTGCTCCACCCTGTTTTTCAACTACCTTACCAGCTAGGCTATATTGTGTTTTGTTAAATTATGTCTTCGTTCTATATATAACTAATTTTTATACAATTTTGCTTTATAAATCTTAAAAACTAAAATTTTACGAGATTAATATTACCCGCCGAAAAACTAAAACCTTATCATATAAACCCAAAATGTTAAAATGTTATAAATTTTAAACTTTATAAATACTAAAACCCAAAATTTTACGAGATTAATATTACGGCGGCTTCGCCGCCGAAAAACTAAAACTCTATCCTATAAACCCAAAAGGTTAAAATGTTATAAATTTTAAACTTTATAAACACTAAAATCCAAAATTTTACGAGATTAATATTACGGCGGCTTCGCCGCCGAAAAACTAAACCCTATCCTATAAACCCAAAAGGTTAAAATGTTATAAATTTTAAAGTTTATAAATACTAAAACCCAAAATTTTACGAGATTAATATTACGGCGGATTCGCCGCCGACAAACTAAAACCATATCCTATAAACCCAAAAGGCTAAATGTTATAACCAAAAAATATTCCTTTTATTCTTAAATATGTTTTTTTTTGTTAAAATATGTTTATTTAAAAAAATTAAAAAACTGTAAAAATATTACAGAAATGCCATGGCCAGCATGCTGGCCAAAAGGCTGCTGGCCATGTAGCATTTTTCCTTTTTTTAATCATCACTTTTTATTAATGAATGAATCAAAGTTTAAAGATAGAAGCAAAACAGCTTAAGCACAATCATATCCTAAAATATAAGAAGTCTCCTGCTATTTTTTGGAATACTCATGTTCCCTGGCTATGAAGTCCATGCTTCTCTTGTCCAGCCTCCGTTTGTGGTATATGATTCCATGCATCACCTTTGTGCACCAGTGTTCTTGGTGCTGCTGCGTTGAGGATCACTTCCTCTTTGTTCCTAATCTCCATTTTAAACTAAAACCCAAAACATAAACTATTCAAACCCTAAATCCAAAATTTTAAACTTTATAAATACTAAGTTTCTATTAAAATTGTATATTTTAATAATTTAAATAGGTTTTTACAATATCTAAAATTAATTAAAATTGTTTTGAAAAATAAATTCTTTTTCAATACAGGTCTCGCAAAACCTGTACGGATATCTAATATTTTTGATATGTTAAAGCATAAATCACAAATCAATACCAAAATAACTCATTTAGCACTTTTCTTAACATTGAGGTATTCACCGGATGTGTAGATGAACACAACCAAGGGGGTTTAGACATCCATCACAAGAGACATCATCAAAAAATTTGGAACTATCTTCATAGACACTGTATAGTTTAGGGTTTAGTTGGGGAAATATTGTTTTGTTGTTCCTTTTGAAGAGGGGTGCAAACCTTACAAATGTGTGCAAAACTAATAATATGCAATCACTAGAGTACTAGATGTAGAAAATAGACTAAACACTGTGAGCTCTAACTCCAACTAGCCCCTCATATTTAAAGAGGTGTAAAACAACAATTTGCGCAGCACCATGATTCTTCAATCTTTTGTTGGAAATCTACCTTGAGTTTTCCGGCGGAGTATTGTGAAGGATTGTGAGACAGTATATACACTTTTCTACGTCTGAAAGTTTGTGGAGAACACTAGCACGGGCGTTTGAGGTAGTGGAAGATTGTTTATAAATCTTCGACTTGAAGATTAAGGTTGGGCGATTATCATCGGGTCAAAAAAGCATTGAAGAATTCTATAGCATGACGAATTCATTATGGACGGAGATTGATCGGAGAAGGCCGAATCCTATTAAATACGAGGAAGATATCGTGAAATATAATCAATTGCAATCAGAGGATCGATTGTTCACGTTTATGTCCGGATTGAACAAAATGTTCGATCCTATTGTTCGAGATATTCTAAAAAAAGACGCTGCCAGAAGTAGATGAGGCATACGCCACCATTCGATGTGAAGCCGCCAGCCGAGACATTCTCAGTCCAGCAACAATGACGGGTGAATCGGGCCAGACAGTGGGCTTAGGATCGGGCCTCATCGCCCCAAAGTGTCCCAATATCCAAGCCTAGTCAACATTTGGCAAATAGGGCCCAAGCTCAGTAACAGTGACCCATCTCGAAACACTAATCCACGGGTCGGATTAGGAAACGGGCGGAGCCAATTATAGTGGGTCGGGTATTACCCAGCCCAGACCCTACAACCCATCTTACGAGCGGGTGCCGTTCAGAAGAGGAAGATCCGACAGGTTCTACAGTGGTCGTCGGTCAAAACAGGACAATCTCGACCCTAATTCATCCTTCCAAAAACGGTGTGACCATTGTGGCATGCAAGGACATCTTATGAAGGAGTGTTATTACCTCAACGGGTACCCACACAACCGGCGTGGCAGCAGAGGGCTTCACCGCGGCACATCCGCCATGGGTGAAGCAGTTGACGGCGTGGAGGACGACTCCGACAATTTAAAGGGAAGTTTAGTTCTTTAAAAAATGCGCACATGTCACGCTCATGTGCCTAAAATCCCCATACACTCTCTCAGACCATTCATTTGAAATTTGCCATCAAGTACAACCAAACAGCATATTGCGGTAAGAGTAACTTGTACAAAATTTGGAAAATTTGTACCTGTGCCCTATTTTTTCAAAATCCTTGCTAAATTGTTCTGCCGCGTGGGTTGTATCCGCGCGGCAGGGCTCCACGCGGATGGAAGCCGCGCGGACACTAATCCGCGCG
>JAOYMZ010091988.1:0-10742 GCA_025802335.1 Pinguicula primuliflora
CACCTATGATAGTAACATAATATAAATAAATACAAATCTTTATTATAAGTGTTACATAATACAAAATTTTCATTGTGAAGTAAAGTTATATAGCAACATCAAGGATCAAACTTCAACCATCTCAAGTACATGCCAAGTTGTTTTTATTTTGCAAGTTAAATATATTTAACATACTATGAATTCTTTTGTAACTTTTTTGAATTGACACTATAAATCTAAAAGTCTTAAATCCTAAACCCTATTATAAATTAATAATCAATATTATGTTGATTCTACTATCAAAAAAATTAAAATTCAAAATTTTAAAAATATTAAATACTAACTCTATTAAAATATATTAATTAACAATATTGAAGTTTTTTGGGTATAATATTTTTTGGAAGAAGGGAGGAGTCGCCATTTAACATGATATTTTTCAGGTAGGATATTTTTTCAATATATGATATATATATAAGTATATTATAATATATGTTTGAATATATTTACTTAAGTGTTATTTTGCAATTTTTGTAATTTATATCATAAAAATTCTTGAAAAGTGATGAGTTCCGTAAATAAAGTTATTAATGGAGTGTTATTTAATTTACAATTTAAATGACTAATTTTTTATATAAAAAATAGTGAAAAAGTTACAAATTATAATAATATTATTAATCCAAATATTAAAGGTAAAATAGTTTTTGCATTTCAGGTTTTGCATACACACCTATAAAAAAAAGATTTTCTATACACACTCTCATCTCTCGCGAGTGTTTTACACGTTAGGGTAAATTAAATTTTTTAGAAACCACAGGGAGTAAATTAAAATTTTGAAATCAAAAGGGAGTAAATTAAATGTAGGTTAAACCACAAGGCTTCACAGATCTTGGCTACCAAAATGGCTTTGCCTATATCTAAATCAATGAATTCCTGTGAACTAGCTATCAGGATGTCGTCTCCCGATGCCAGTCGCCGTGAGCCCGTATTCTGTATATCCACTTTTGTCTGCTATGTTTTCTCCGGGCACCACAGTACCATGGTTGTTCCATGTCGCCGCCGGACGGTGTTGCCGTAGGAGATCTCTGCACTGGTGACCCGAAGTACCGTTCCGGGAGGATGAACCTGGTTGTATTTCTGTCGTTTCTGACTGGCGGCTATTGCTGTCTGAAACTCGCCGGAAGTTGGCAATCTGCGGCGGTAGGTTTGGTGAAGCTGATAGTCTCTGGCGGCCTGTGCTCATGCGTCGGTTTGGCTCCAACCCAGATCCACTGAACAACAATGCTACTCCATTGGGTCGTGACCCAGGTCTTGGGTTAGGCTGTTTGCTAGATGGATATTATGTCTCTAGCAGCATCTTTCCAATCTCTTGTAACATTACATAGAAAACTTTTCGAATTTCATGTCCCATAAAAAACTTAGTCATCTTCTTGCCGAGCATCTTCGCCACCTCGGCGAGTGCCCTTTGTTCGGCCATTCTTATCGACCTGATATTGTTTCTTTTCGCCGGAAACATCAATGGATAGATGATGATAATGCAGGAACAACCTGCTCTGATATCATGAAGAAAAGAAAGAACACAGCCTTAGGGAAAATTTCCATATATCAACCACACCTTTTACAATACATTCACTACAATTTTATAGTCACAAGGACTAAGTTAGGAGGTTCCTTGGATTATGGTAATCAAATCCCAAGATTAAATGGAAAGATTTGTAATTAAGGACCTGTTTTGTATCTATATAAAATTAGATCATTTTTTTCATTCTTATTATTTTATATTATTTCAATTTTAGTATTTTCAAACCCCACCTTTTCTTATCATTCTCCTTTTTTTCTAAAGTAGGTATTAGTTTACTTTTTTTTCTTCTTCTCTTACTAATGACAATTTTGTAAATAAATAGATTTTATATATAAATCATATTCGTAAAAAAATAACAATAAGTACTATTTTAAATAATTTAACTATCTTTTCCTAGTTTTCCCAACAAAACAGGCACTACTATAATTATAAATCTTCCATATAATCTCTAACTAACAATAAGTGAGAGCCGAATCATAGATCTGTAAGAGTCTGTGTACTGCATGTGATAGGGTTTGATTACGGTAGTTATTGCCCTTCGTAACTACCGTAATCAAACTGGAATCTGTTTACTGAGATTTTGATTCTGAGCGCTACTTTCCCCCTGAATTTGATTGGGAGCGCTAAACTAATTCCCGAAAATTTGTGTGATTTGGAGCATTACGAAATTCCTGAGTTTGTAATTGACGAAAATGCCCTCATCAATTCAACAAAACCTCTTCTTCTCGTTTTTTCCTTCGAAATCGACGACAGAAGCAAAATCGTGAAGAACCCTACCTTCATTTTGACGATTCATTTTCCTGAAGAAACAACGCGGATCCAACCTTCATTTCGACGATTTTAGGTAAATTTCTTACCTTAACCCACTGTATGTAATTTCTTGGTCACTATTGCTTGAATTTTTTGTCGGTCGATTTTGCTTGAATCTTTTTTCGGTCGATTTTGCTTGTATGAACCCTAGTCCCTTCTTTCGAAGAATTATTTCATCTCGCTCTGTGGAATGCATTGTTTGCCGAAATGTTAAAAACTATATTCGTGCCTTCATTTCTTTTTTTTTCATGCCTTCATTTCGAATTGTAGATTTTGACAAAAAAATTCTGGGATTTGGCACACATGAACTGTAGCCTAGTTCTTCTTCAGGGATTTCGCACACTTGCAGATTTCTGGTTTTGATATTGATTGTTCAAATAATTTCAAACATGCAGATGCAAAATGGCAGCTACAAAAAACCAAGGGAGAAAGCAAAAGTTCCTTCCCCGGAAAAATCCCCTGGAGAAATGCCTGCTCCTATGGATATATGCCAGAGTTCACCTTTTGAGGTGAGAGCTGATTCGCCTTACGTGATGCGTAGGCACCCAAAATCTAATTCCGAAGCAGTTGGAGACCTTTGGACTTAAGGGTTGAATAAGCGGCGGCAAATGAGGACCCTTTCGAGAATGTAGAGGAGCAACAAGGGGAAAGTCCTACCAAAGCCTCCGGACGCAAAATTATCAGTGCAAGCGAGGATGGAGGTAGTGGGGGAATAAAGAAAAGGGAGAGGAAGAAGGTGTGGCTACAATCCGAAGAGCAAGCCTTGGTCGATGCAGCGAAACAACTAGTGCAAGAAGGAATGCGAAGCCAAGGAGGTTTCAAACCCAGATTCCTTGTGTCATGTGCTGAGAGGATTGCCATGAAGGTAAGAGGGACCACTATTCGTGTTGTGCCATACGTGAAATCAAAACTTCACATGTGGAAGAAGACATATGATCTTCTATCCGATTTCATGGCCATGAGCGGGATGTCTGTGGACCCGACAACTCATCAGGTGTTGGTTTAAGATGAAACAACCTGAGCTGGTATTGTGTGGGAAAGATCATTTTCTGTGTGATTACGCATTCAATACATATATGCTTCTGGTTTAATATATTCAATATATATATGATTCTGTGTGATTGCGCATTCTCGTTTAATATATTTTCTGAAATTTTCTAGTTTACATATATAGCTTCTGGTTTGATTGTGGCTTGCATTCTAGTTTGATTGTGCATTCTGGTTTACATATATAGCTTCTGGTTTACTTACATCAATTTAGTCATGCTTTTGATTTTCAGTACTGAACTTAAGCCTTCAATTTAGTCATGCTTCTATTTTTCGTCTTCTGATGCAGGCTTCTAGTTTCCATTTATCAACTTGTGCCTTCAATTTAATGGTTTCTGACATTTTATGTTGTATTGTGTTTGTAGACCAATCCTGATTAAAAATTACTAAGGGGAAAACCATTTCCCCTCTATGAAGATTGGTGTGAAATCTTCGGGAAGGATAGGGCAATTGGTGGATATGCACGAGATGCTGGAGACATTGGTGAGACTGAAGGGTCCAAAACAGTAGAGTAGGAAGAGGACATTTGAGGTAGCGAGGACGGTGGGGTTACTGAAGCAGTTCCTAGGGCTCGCGAGAATAATAGAAAATGCCCAATGCTCGTAGAGGATAAAAAACATGTTGCTACTCGGAAATCAGGACTTATGTTAAAACCCTCCATGCTCCTGTTGACCCGCCATTGGATATTGCAAGGGTTTGATGGATGATTTGAGGACATACACCCAGTTTAACGTATGGATGCGGGCTGCCATCGTGTCACACCTCCTTGATAATGTCTCTGCCCGGCAAATGTGGATGATACTTGAGAATGATGTCCATAAGGAGTGGCTCTGCGATCTGGTCGACAAACTCAATGATGAACAGGCTACTAAATTTCTGAAGCCAAAGTGAACATGAGTTTTATTGCGTTCTGATGTGTATGAACATGAGTTTTAGTGCATTTTGATCAGCTGTATGTTATGAACTTGTGTTTTTTGTTGAGTTCTGAACTTGTGGTTTTTGTTGAGTTCTGAACTTGTGGTTTGGTGGGAACTTGTGGTTTTGAACTAAGACTAATCTATGTTTAATCTTCTTCAGGTTTAATCATCTCCAGTTTGATACTTCAGTTTTCTAGTTTGATAGTTCACTTTGATACTTGAGTTTTTTAGTTATTAATTTTCTCCAGGTTTAATCTTCTCTAGGTGTTAATCTCCAGATTTTTTTGTTTACTTTGGTTGATAGGGATTCAATGTTGATACCTTACGTTTGGAAATTAAGGGTATTTTAGTCATTTAACCATCACTTAACTGTTCAATTAGTAAAAAACTAAAAATCCACTCCAAAGTAAACATGTGAAATCATAACTAACTCAATCAAAATCAAACTTGAAAAATTGTTTACTACATTTGATGTTGATATCAGTAACGCTCCAAATCAAAATCAAACTCCAAAACTTAAATCTACAGTAAACCCCAGACAAGTCTTGGCGAAAGCCTTCGTTAATGTAGGAAATCTAGCATAATCGTGAGATTAGGGAGCGAAAGGTGAGGTAGTGAACCGATTATTGTATGGTCCTATCTAAAACCCTCCATATCAAGGTCGAACTCGAGAGGGAGATTCGGAATGGAAAAGCCCTAGCAATACCCAGATATCAGCTAGCCGTAGAAACCAAGAGGAATAGTAGTGAGGCAGGAATTGAGAATACGACGATGTTTGTGCATAATCGATTGGAACCAAGAATGGATCCGAGTGGAGCTGGGGCATTGGAGAAAAGTAGGGAAATGTCGTTTTTATTTACGAATTTCCCTAATACGTCGAGGAATGATTCAATGTTCCACATATTCGAACGGCAAGGCAAGGCTAGTGATATCTCAATCCCCAAAATGACTATGTGGGGAGGCAAATTTTGGTTTCATAAGGTACACTGATGTGAAGAATTTGGAGATAAAACTTGGCAATATTTGGGTAGGGACGTATAAATTAAAGGCTAATCGAGCGAGATTGGCGAAAGGAGACATGGTGAATAGACGGAAAAGAACTCAAGAGATGAGAAAGTTTATTGTGAAAACTGATGGGATAAGAACTCAAATGAGTTATAATGATGGAACGATTTGAAGGTCAATAAGGTAATAAGGGTGATAACAATGAATGTTATTGATAGAACAAATATTGTGGTCAGCACGGTGGGAACAGATGGAGTGTGGTTGAAACACTCGAAAGTAGCATTGCTAAAAGAGGTAGAAGGGTGGATGGAGTTTCAGAATGATCTAAGGAAGGGTGGATATAAAAAATTGAAAGTTTGTAGCATGGGGGCAGGTATGATTCTAATAAAGGACATAGATGGTGAGGAATTGGAAACATTACTCAGTATGGATAAATATTGGGCTGAAAAATGGGTCATTAAATGGCTTAATGTGACATAAAGTTTTAAGGAAAAAGAATACTCGAAGTGGATAAAAGTGTTTAGAAAACCTTGGCCGCTTAGACGCTGTTAATGTTTGACGGTATTGAGAAAAGAAGGAAATTTGATAATAGTAGATCATGCTACGTTGATGAAAATGTATTTTGAGGCGACACCGTTGTTGATATCAAAGAAATTATTTTGATGCGGCACAAGTGGGACAGAAAAGAAAGGAGCTAAGTAAGTTGTTGAAGGAGAAAAGAGTAGAGTTTATAGGAGTACAAGAGACAAAAAATAATTAGAGAAGGGATGAGCAAATAGTTGATCCATCTAAGTTGGTTAGCTCAATAATTAGAGAAGGGAGATGGCATTTTGCAGACATAAGCATCCCTATTGCAGCTCGTGCACTGATCAATGCAGTGGATCTTGTGATGGATCAGGACATGCCAATATGGGAGTCAGACAGATATGGAAACTTCTCCTTTAGATCGGCATGGGATACAATCAGACTCAAATCTACAAGGAAAGAGTTGTTTGTAGTCATATGGGACCAACACGTACCTCTTAAAATGATCATTCTACCCTGGCAAATATTGTGGAATTCTATTCCTGTAGATGAATGTATACAAAGCAGAGGAGTGCAGATGGCTTCTAGCTGCGTGTGTTGTAGCAATAAACAGACAGGATCGGCAGACCAATTATTCTCTGTGGGGGAACTTGCTCAACATATATGGAAAGTTTTTGGTGATAAGTACCAAGTTCCCTCTACATCCTCCACATTAGAGCGCAGGCTATCTCTCTGGTTTGGATTGTAAGGTGTCTATTCCCAGAAATATGTCAGAACAGTGCTTCCCACAGTCATCTGCTAGTCAATATGGACGCACAGATGCAAGGTCAAGTTTGATGGAAAGTTGCTCAATGCCTCCTCGGTGTTTCTTATGATAGAACACCTACTCAACAGCATTATTGATGTATTGAGATTTGGAAGAGTTCAATGCAAGAAGAAGCCAAACTCCCACGTTGCTATTGAACCTGAATCAGTAGTATCTCAGCCAGCAAGGGCAAACCACACCCTGCATTATGCCAAGAATTTCACGAGTAACTCAACAAAGATGAGTATGAGATGTGTTGTATTATCTTCCTCTGGTGCATTTGTGGAGGCCTTCACCTTAACAACCAAACACAAACTCTCGGAGTTGGATGTCATTGAAGCTTGCATGAGGAAATACCAGGGCTCAAACTTCACCATGGATGTTGCAATTCCACGCCACTTCAGCAACATTCTGACTCCGCAAGTTGCCAAATGTCCATGGAAGCACTATAACCGCTATCATCAAATTCACAGACATTTGCAGGACTCTGGCGTATTCTCCTTGATGCAGCTGATTAAGTACAATCAAAGTGTAGTTGTGGCTCTTTCCAAATGGGGTTCGCCCATTGAGGCCATAACTTCTTCACTAATGACAAGCTTCCAAACTGTATCCAAAGTCTTCTGATGAATGGCTGTGAGGAAACATAATGAATGGAAATATGTGTTGCCTCGGCTGATTAAGGGTCCTAGCTTGGATCCATATGCGGTCTCAGAGGCCACGGAGGTGTGAGTCATTAATTCTCACACCTCTGGCCAAGGTATGCGAGACTAAAACTCCCCCGCACAATTCTCTGAAATCTATTGCTGGTCTTTACTATGCTAAGTGTTGGCCATAGATAATGCTTATTGCTGTAAAAGACTCATTGATTCTTTGTTCTTTTGTGCCATGTCCTGGACTGAGCTTGAGGAATAAAATGCCAAATCAAAGAAGCAGTGTGGTGCGAAGTCAGGATAATGTATACTACAAGCTACTCCAACTGCAAAGAGACTGGAGGATGAACAAGCGAGATTGATCATTTTGGATATTTCCGACTGCAGGCCTATTTCCCTGATGGAATCCTTTGCAGTCTCTGGATACACAGAGGTGCTTAGCTAAAAATGACTTAGCTATCACCTCTGGCAGAGGTACCTGTCTGGAATCTAAGAGATCTTGCATTCCTTGTTTTTATCTAAATGTTACTAATGCAACTGTAATTTTTATCGTGAGGGGTGCCCTGGTGAGCAAAAACGGATGCTTTCATGAGTGCAAAGTTGCTGATTGACGCCACATGGAAACTATCACCAGAACGAGCACTGAGCTAAACTGGAGGAGAGATCAGATATTGGGAGGCGGATGACCAAAAGTGACTGGTTATGGAGTAAATACTATCTGGAAAATGAGGCTTTGGAACGATGGAGTGCAATCTAAAACGGAAGTCCTGGACGAGATTGGAGCAGGTGTTGGCTCCTTTGGAGGAATGTTGCTGCTCTCTTGGAATATGCATGAGCTTATGGATCTTTCAGCAACTGATACTCGATAACAGAGGTCAAGACAACTTCTACTCAAGTTTCTCCACAAGCACAGCTTTCCGGGCTAAAAAATGTGTAGGATGCGGCTTCTGTTACCATTCTACTTACTTTTGTTATTTCTTTTTCTTTTTATGCTTCTTTTTAATTTAGGCATATGATACATGTAACAAAAATATTTGGTGGAGGAGGACGGTCGCCCAATAAAAAAGAGCAAATAGTTCTATCAGACAATGTGGTATGAAGAGGAATTTGATTGGGTATATAAATGGGTGAAAAATATGCAGAAGGTTGCTTTGGTACTGAAGTTGGATTTTGAGAAATCATATGTTTGCGGGATTAGAATTTTTTGGACATAGCTGAAAACTTGGACTTTCAGACTACAAAGAGGCTTGAAACAAGGGTACCAATGTCCTCATTCCCGTTCTTAATAGTGGCTAAAGGTTTGGATTTCATGCTTAAGAAGGTTGTGGCTGAATACCTAATTGATCAAGTAGATTGTTGGAAAATGCAGAGATTAACCTGAAAGCGGAAAAATAAACGAACAAGGCAACAATACAAGATTTAATGTGGTTCGGCCAGAAAGCCTACATTCACGGGAGAAGAGAAAAATCAATCCACTATAAGCACAGTGATACAAAGGAGACACAGAGAAAACCTAGAAGATACACAGGGAAAACCTCTCTAACCAGAGAGGCACCAAGAGACACACAGGAAAACCTCTCAAGTCGCCCAGACAAGAGAGCCACAACTCAAGTCTCACATCTCTCTTTCTCTCAATCCCGCTTCTCTTTCTTTTCTGCCTCTTTTCTCAACCCTAATAGTCAAGACATCTAATATTTATAGAGAGGAATTCTAATGCAATTAGAATTCTTACAAGTACTAATAATTCAAGTCAAACTATGATTTTTAATTACACAAAAATCACAACACTCCAGCATCACTTGAGACCGCTGATTCTTCAGATGAAAGTTTGAGTACGAGTTTCTTACAGCCATTGTGTTTCCCTGATGCGGCGATGATCTCCAGCCTAATCCTTGCAATTTTGGTTTCCCATGTTCAAGATCAAGGCACATGGGTTTGGAGATTTTTAGATTGAAATGAGCAAAACGGTTGCAAAACTTTGTTTTTATTTTTTTGATGCAAAACATACACCTGCGTTAATACCCCCATTTTCCAGAATTTCCAAGAACAATGTCTGGTTCCATTTCAACAATCCTACTTCTTTATGCGTCAAAGGACTACTTAACGAAAACAGAAGAAGAGACAAAAGAAAAGAAGAGAACTGGTTCCTTTTTCAACAATCCTGGTTCTCTATGCTTCTGCTTCTCTCTGCTGAAGAAGAGACGAAATAGAAAACTGTCCCTGAGAAGGAGAGAGAGAAAAGCAAAACTGACTTAATTATCTAATTAATTTCTTAAGAATGAATAATAGAGTATTTTTCAAAGGTTTCGACTATGACGGTGCAATCGTAAAAATTTGTCCACTTTTCCTACAATTCTTGGTAAAGACATCGAGTCTGGTGGGAAATGTGTTGGATGATGGGGAACATGAGTGAAGTTAAGGGGTCACCAGCAACAACAAAACAATTGGATCTCAGTTTGGACAAATCCCCTTACAAGCCGAAAATTAAAAAATCTCATTAAACTGATTGACCCGTACCCACATACCCAAATTAAAAAAACGATAGAAATTTCCAACGCAAATGCTCAGAGGGATATGGGCACGACAACGGAGGAACAAAGAAAAGACAAAATCATGGGAGAGGCCTTGATGATGCCTTCCGATCTAATGGCTGTTGACGGTTTTTGCGCGGATGCCTTGACGAATTCTTGATTTCTTGACTGTTGGATGAGAGGAGTGAATTGTTTTGAAAGGGGTTTTGGTGAGTTGCGATGGATTGAGTAACTTTTTTGTGTTGATTTAGTGCTGAGCTACTAGAAATTCCTATTGTGGCATCGAAAAGGATGGTCAAATTCTATTGTGAATTTCTCTACTGCACAAGAACAAGTAGGAATTTCTCCACTCCGATTGTTCTTCGGGTCTTCTGGTATGACTGAGTTCAGTTCTTTTTTTATTTTCCGTCCTTTTTTTTATTTGGGTATGTGTGGGTACGGGTCAATCAATTTAATGAGGATTTTTATCCTGGCCGTTGGATTAAAATCCAACGGCCAGGATTAATTTTCGACTTGTAAGGGGATTTGTCCGGTCTATAAGGGTAGGCACTTGAAAATTTCCGTCAGTTTGGGCACGTGGTTCGCAGTTCCCGCCAATTACTTTATTTTGTCCATTCAACCATAGCTCTCAACAGTGGTGAATACTGGGAGTATTATTAGGGGGTGCATTTTACATAGGGTGCAGATCCTGAAGATATTTGGGGATCTAACTAGGTGGTGCGGGGAAGTACATGTCCAAGGAAAAAAAATTTAGAGGGTGCAGGTGCACCACCCCCGCACCACAACGGTCCGCCACTGGCTCTCAATAATTTGCTAAAAAAAACTATAGCTCTCAATCAGTACCTTTTTATTATCTGTTTAATAATGAAAATAATTTCAACAAATTGAATCTTA
>JAOYMZ010091999.1:0-10740 GCA_025802335.1 Pinguicula primuliflora
TCTCTTAGGCCATGGTATCCTTATATAGAGATTAGGTGGGCTTAGATGGGTAGTGGGCTTAGGTTAAATTAATTAAATGGATTAATTAATATTATGCAATATAAAGCCCAACAACTTTGATCTTCCAGACTGTCTGCAGAAGGAGTACGATAGATTCTTAAGTAGACAAGTGATGTAAGTGGTTATTACATAGAAAAATGCTAGGTTTTTAAAATTGTAATATTTGAACATTTTAATCACATAACTATATAGAGTGTTGATCTCGCAAAATTTCTTTAACTTACAAAATGATGTTGTTTTGAAAATTTACAAAATTTTGTAACATTTTATTCCATTTCTCTTTTACATGCATTAAAATATCAAGGGTTTGAACGAGTACCAAAATCATTTTTGTTAACGATAACAGTACCGACTTTGTTGAGTTTGTGGAGATCCGCTTCCGGGAATTCGGCGACCGTGTCAACTTCTAGACTACATTCAACGAACCATGGACTTACAACATCAATGGATACATCCATGGCATTTTCCCTCCGAGAAAATCTACAACTGCATTTCCAACCACCACAACTTCGAAAAATATCCCAGCTCACAGAGCTCCAGCACAGGTCATCACGAATGCAAAACAAACAGCTGCAAAAGCATTTTCAGACGTCAAGTATGATACCTCGGATCCATCAAAAAATGCTTATCTGGCTGCAAGAAATATGCTTCTGGCTCATGCGACTGCAGTTCATACTTATAGGACCAAGTAACAAGTGAGTTGGCTTAGTTCCCATAAACCAAAGATTCCTATATTGGAGCCCTTTTGGTCCTGTTCAGTAGGCAGTATATAGTGGGATCGAAAAATGATCCCACTATACACTGTGTTTACTAGACAGGATATACTTGGAAAGATTTTTCCAGGTCAACCCGGTTGACCCGGGAAAAATGTGGATTGAGATGGATTTAGTTGTCTTTCTAAACCTAAGGGATTTGGGGGGTAATTGATTTTTTGGTTAAATTACTAATTTGTCCTTCATTTATAAAACTACAAAAAATCATAAAATAAAATAAATTTAAATTTTTAGTACCTAATAATTATCCAAAAGTTAATAAAATTAATTTTTATTTCTAAAATATTTTTTCAAAAAATATAAAATCCTAAAATTCATAAGGTTAAAATTGTAATTATACTTGATTTCATAAAACATATTCTGTCTACAAAACGGTATATTCTAAAAACTCAATATATCTTTAACTTTTTAAATTCTATATAATCCTGAGTACTAAAGGAAGAATAACTTATCACATTCCACTAAATCTTATTCCCCTATATCATATTTGTCCTTACTACTAAACACACCCTTTGAGTTATCTTTTTTGTTGTTGTCGTTATTCGACTCTCGCAGATATATCAAGAAGGGAAAATTGGAATTTTTTTCGGAATATATTTTTTATTTATAGCAAAAGTGATTATACAAACTAGCTCCAAAAGTGAGCTTAGTTATGAAACGTACAATCACAAACTGTAACATGAATTAGTGTTTCCTCGGACGACCGCATCCGCGGCACTTCAGACTGACTGTCTTTTGCGGGAGGTGCGGGGGAACCCATGTGGACGCCTCCTCCGTTACTTGTGTTAGCGCCTCCTCCGTTACTTGTGTTAGCGCCTCCTTTGTTACCTATGTGAGCGCCCCCTCCATAATCTTTGCGGGTGCCTTCCCCGAATTCTGACTAGCCGCACGGTGTGGGGAAGGAACCTGAGCAGCTTCCTCCTCCTCGACTTGGTAGGCCCAACTCTTTTGAGGGGCTGTTGGCTTGATAACCGGAGGGGGAGTTTCGATTGGGGATGAAGAGGCAGGGAATGTCATCATGTCTTTCTTCCACTTCTCCATGGACCTAAGGTAAGCGATCGCTTCTGCGTGCCAGGGAGGACGTATTGCACTATAGTGATTTAGCTCGTTGAGTGAATCTATTAACCCAGAGTATAGAATGCCCCAAATATCTTTGTCGAACTGCCTTATCATCCGTTCATCACAGGCTTGCTGTTTGGCAGGAGATTCTGTCACTTGTTGACTGGCAGGAGATTCTGTCACTTGCTTAATGTTCTTTGGAAGCTGACATTCCGCATCAAGAGATGCCAAGCTTTCATGAGCTTCTCTATGCCGGCTTCCGCCTTCTGATGATTCTGATGGACAGTGGCCCTTGTTCTGAGTTGTTGTAATGCTTTCGCCCATGCCCGTTATCTCTGGGCAAGGATTTGGCTGCATGTTGCCTGTCCGAATTCCTAACACAGGGACCTCCGGTTTTGCACTATCCAACTCTGTTGAAGAGGGGAAGTCTGCTGCTTGTGAAGCTTGGAATTCTGCCGGAAGGTTTAGATGACTCAGGTCCACTACTATCTTGATTCCTTTTGGAGAGCAAAGCTTAAAATTTACCTCAGTTTCTGAGGAACTTGTCTGATCCAAGCTCTCATAACCTTCCTCTCCATCCTCCTCACTGTCTGCACCAAGATTCTCAGTTGCTGTTTGAAGTGGCAGTATGCTTACCTCCATTCCAGCATCATCAGCTTTTGCTTCAACACAATCAGCAGCAGAATCCATTGTGTTTGCTGTTACAAAATCAGCTTTTGCTACTTGTTGTAGGGCTTCGGCCGTGCGCAATGTTCCAGGATCGGCAACTGCTATGAATCCGGTCTCTTCCACATTTTTTGGCCGGTCACCCTTGCTTGATATTGAAGGCCAGGAATTTGGTGAGATCACTAGACGGTTCCTTCTAACCTGACTTCTGTTCGCCCATGAATCATTGCTATATTCTAATTCCTCTTCAATGATAACTTCAAATAATCACAAAATCGCTAGAGGTGGTTAGGACCTGAGCTCTGCCAAACAGCATTTCTGTTTTTAAAATCGTCTTCTCATCTATTTGCGAGATATCACCAATCTTTGCAGCAGCTTCTCTGAAGAAATTCTCACACAGTAGTGCAAGGGAGTACCCTTGATACGTAGCCATATAGGTCTTACCAACTTCCCGTTTACAATCTTCCATGGCCACAGATTATTCACACCAAGTTCCCCCTTTGCCTTTTTATCATTCAACAGTCTGAGCTTATCTGCAGGGCCGTTAAGTTTAATCAAAACCTCTCCCCCTTCCAACCATACCACTGAAGCATTCGGGTAGTTATGGCTGAGCAGTATGTTATTCATGGATTGGAGGTCCAGGATCGGAATTGGTAGGCCTACTAAACAGCATTCCAGCCATTTAACATCTGCAGGGTCAGGTGTAAACTCCAATGTTTCCATCTTTTTTTCAATCTTAGCATCCACAAACTGATTCATATCACTCACAACTTGTGACCGCTGAGGTCCATGTTTACCAGAATTTTTTGCCAGATTAACTTTCAAAGTACAAGTTCCAGCTCTACAATCCTTGAGACTTGTAAAAAGTTTAGAAGCATCGCAATTTCCATCGAAACGTACGAAACCATAACGTTTACCATTCAACAAAAATCTTGAGGGGGCATATATATGGAAAAATTGGAATTGTTCTCAATTTCCATTGGCATGTTCTCTATGACGAAAATTCTGAAGCCGACAAAGCTTCTTGTAAACGAGCACTTGATTTCATGATCGGATGGTATGGAAAATAAACACAAAGAGCAGTGTTTAAAATTGAACAAAAAAAACATAGTAGTGAAAAAATATTTTGTCTTCTTATCAGGTACTTGGAGTCGGTATTGTATGGAAAGTATCCCCAGAGTATGATTGATAATGTTCCTCCGAAAAATCTCGCACATTTTTTTTGTGTAGGAACGATTCACGGCCAGATCTATGGTCAAAACAAGAGACCAGATGTTAGAGTTCAAGATCTAACAAATAAACTCGAATATACTTATGAAGAACTATATTGTAAACGAGATGAATATTCAATGTCTTTAGGAATGTGGCCCGAGTAGACGTTTTCTTCCTTCACACAGTGCTCGAATCCAAGAATAACCGCAGAACCACACTTTTCCCACAGGAACAAGGTAACAGTAGTGAGATTTGGAAGAGTAAACGGTAGATTAGAAGCAGCAGCCTGCTTCCTCGTAAGAGATACACCAGAAAGGCACAAGGAAAACCGAGAAGAGTTTTAGAGAGTTAACGAGAGAGGTAGTTTTCCAGCCGCAACAAGAGAGAAAAATGAGAGAGATAATGTCTAAGGTTTCACTTGAGGCCTTATATACACATGATCAAGTGTTCCGAAAATTGGGCTCAAATGCACATCAGTCACTTCAGTGGCGAATGCAGGATTTGTGGAAGGAGGGGCACAACTCAAATCTCAATATATTAAAAATGGATTAATATTTAAAAATAAAAAAATAAAAATAATTATAATCAAAATTACAATTGTTTTCTACGGGGACTCATCGTCTGATATCATTGAATAATAACAGTAATGACAATATGCTCTATCTTTTGCAATACTATACTCCAATCAATCTTCATATTCTCGAAACCAACCTACAACAAATTGTTTTTCTCTATTAGTATATGTCTCTGTCTGTGGAATTTTTTTATTAGTAAGCTGACAAGGACCCATACCTAAGTAAGTCAGTCGTACTATGTCTCTATCATTTGCATTATAGCTAAGGATTTGTAGACGTAATCCAGGATCTAAATCAAGTTCCATAATAGTTGGAACATTAATAGGTTTGTGTCGCTTCGTGAGATTAGAAGTTTCTAGCTAAGACTCAGGATTAGAAAAAATACTTTGAAAGAATCTCCTCATACTTAGATTTCTTATCGTTACAATTGCAATACATTAAACAAATTTTCGAAAAAAAATAAAATCTCAAGTTCTCTAAGAATTTATAAGAAATAAAATCATTAAGTATAACAAATAAAATAAGTTATTCATTCAAAACATGACAGAAAGAGTTAGCCCGATTTTTTTTGTTGAACTAAAATATTATAGTATATATAAATATTCATTGTACTTAATGATTTTTAAACATTTTCAAGGGGGGCAAGTGCCCCCCTTAGGTCCTAAAAGGATCCGCCCATGAGTCACATAGGCCTGCTGGAGCCTGGAGTGGGTGGGCTACTACAACATTTCGGACTCAAGAGCATTTGAAGGAGAATTTATTGACATACTCAGGCCTTATTTTGATTTGGGGCCCACAACAGTATTGGACCAAAAAATTATATGTTCTTGGCCCAATTCGTGGACATGGCTTAAATAATCCACAACATCCACCTTTTCGGATCATGTCCCAAATTTTAGATGAGTACCTGCAAGAAGAGTTGGTGCATATGAAGATAACAATGAACATATATTCGAATTTGCAATGCTTACCCAAAGCTGATCAAACCTGTTATCTTGCAACAGTGTAGATATGAACTTACATTGAGAGAATAACATGACTCGCAGATAAAGTGATCTCATTGCATTAGGTAATACATTTCTACTCAAGAACTAAAAATCAGCATCAGACTGGCTGTATATTCCTTTCATACAACTAAACATGAACCAGTTTTATCATATTGCAATAACAATGATAACGAGTCATGTATATAATAGTTCAGCTAAACAATCTAATATATTCAGTTCTTGAATTACCATATTTTTATTTAAAGGTATTACATATGTCACACTCAATTGAACATTCAGGTATACAAATATCTTTATTCAAACAACCATGTTCATCAAACATATTTGAATTCACATAACTGCATTCATCCCTAAAATTTTTTTAACTTCCAGCAAGCATTTCCTTTCAAACTCATGTTTCAACTTAGACTTCAAACTAGTAATTTTAGTTCTATACATGTAAATATAAAATTCAAAAGATTCACACATAATTACAGTGGGATTAAGTTCGAAAAATTAACTATTTCCACCAACCTCCACCTCAATGGAGGTATAGACATGAGATGATAACAATGGTTTGCCACTATCTTTAATCACATTATCACATAGAATATTCTAGACCATAACAAACAATATAATTAACAATCCTTTTCTAAAACCTTTACCAAATGGTTCCATAACTTGACAGTTCATTTTTCCTTTATCATCAACAAATTTACCACAATCAATAGAATCAATATATTCTACAGATTCAAGAGATTGAATATTCTCAACAGATTTAACATTCTCCACATTAATTGGAATACTCTCATGCGTTAAACTAACAGAATTAGCAATACGCTCACTTAAGGAATCGCTGTTATTAATACATTCAGGCAAGTCAGAAGTAGTGCATGCAGTTTCACCTTCAATAGGAATCAGAATAGGATCATTCTCAACAACAACATCATCAATTAAAATCACATTACCATTTAAATATGCAAGATCAGACTCGTTTTTAACATTCAAATCAGAAATCATATTGCCTTCTAGGTTCTGAGTTTCCAAAATATTATCATATTCTGAGCACTCATGCAAAAAAAAATTCCATTCATCATTAAGCTCATCTTCATCACTTTCAATTACAGACTCTAAGTTTTGTTCATCTTGGACTTCATTTACAAAGAAAATATTATCATATAAAGGCATGCTTTGACTTGCACTTGGTTGATTTCTTGCATCTAAAACAATGAATCCTACATTTTTAGAAATTTTTTCACTATTCGAATTACTCACATTGCTATTCACAAAAGAATTAGGCATAGGATTATTCACATAATGACTCTGATTAAAATCAGCACTGAGACCATTTTGAACAGTTATATTACCATTTCTAAAATTCCTTAATTTATTCTGATTTTGAAAATCAGACACAAACAAAGTGTTAGGGCCATTGTTTTCGAAACTTCTATTATTATTCACATTATTTTGAACTTTATAAACTTTTCTAAAATGGAAACAATTGCTCTGTTCATGTCCTAATTTTCCCCCAAAATTACACATTGGTTGAATCACATTTCTAAAATTAGAATTTTGATTAAAACAATCATTATTAAAATTCCCAGAACCACTAAAATTTGAGTTCCTAGCATGCTAACCATTCTGAAAGTTTATGTTATTATTGAAGTTCGAACTAATATTCATGTTGTTCCTATTCAGATTGATTTGAGTCCTAGAAACATGCTGTCTCGGGTTTTCAGATTCAGTCTTAGACATATCTTTTGCAAACAAAACACTTGAGACTCTTTTAGCATTTTTAGCTTCAACCTTCCTAGATTTTAGACCACTAATCACAACATCCATTTTTGGAACTACACCTCAATATTACAAAGCATTTTTTACTACAACAAATTGGTCAATCACTGAATTTAATAAAATCATAGCTTATGAATCTTCATCCAGATCATGTTCACTACCTTTTAGCAACTTAGTGAGTTTAATGAATTCATCTAAATGATAACAAAGATCCTTTAACAAAAATCAGGCTAGCTAGATTTTTCGAAGCATACATTAAGTGTAATTTTTCCCACAAACCTAAGGGATCTTCTGAACCATCTAGTTTCTAATTATAGAATCAGACACATTTAATATCAACAAATTGACTGCTTCTTCCTTAACCTCGTCTACTTTAGCCCTAAGTGGTTCAGGCCATTTTAAAACATACTTCATAAGTGCCTAATGGACTTTATTATGTGACAACACAGCTTTCATACTCATAGCCCATGAAGTGAAGTCCTCCTTCCCATCAAATAAAGAAATCTCTACTCTAGTTGTCATTTTAAGTGTTCTATAAAATCAGCAACTCACAATAGATAGTTTCTGAGTGCACAACAAACAAACTGGTCAAGTATTTCAGATAATTCACGTACTCAATATGAGCAAATAGTCCCAAGTTCAAATTAGACTAATTTTCAGCCTTAAAACTCTTTTTCATGAGTCTACACAGTTTTAAAAACGGGTAATATGAAGGCAAATCTAATTATTGACCCTAGCGCATGCACGGGATGTCCCACAGAAGTCATCAAGGATCCTCTTCATAGTGCTTCTCTCTAGACCCCAGAATCACTCAAATATAAGAAACCCTGAAAACAGTAACACGTAAGGTGCTCACAAGCACAAAACAATAACAATTATAGGTTAAATGCCTCTCACATCGTATGTGCTAATGCATACACGAAAGCAGTAGACAAGCAATGTGCCCACGGGCACAAAGCGGTAAATCAGTTAACACTTCTGGCTCACAGTCCCATAGAAGAGAGTGCAGAAAGAGATAACAGGAGACTTAATGGAAGCCGAGTATATAGGCCTCAGTCCAACTTTTAAATTTTTTTTCGTGTTGTTTAGGGTTTTTATTTTCTTCCCCATTTTTTTCCTTTTGGGATCTTTTCCCATTTTTTGTTTCCTGTTTCTTGTCATTCCAGATAGCAGAACAAGCAGAACAGAATATAAACACACTTCAAGCAAGCAGTTTCGAATAGAGTTTTAAAAAAGTTTTAAAACTCCTAGCCTCATGCAATTTCTATAGATTTAAAACTAGCACTTAGAAACACTTTCTAAAATTGACATCTAAGTACTGTTTAAAAATCTGGTTTTCGGAGTAAGAGAAGCTTTAAAGTCTCTTAAAGCAGCCACGTAATATTTCAGCATTGTCTAGCAGCGGAAGACTGAAAATTTTTCAGCACTAAAGTTGTAAATGCACTTTACTGAAGATCTATGCAAAAGAAACACTTTGAAAACACCTTTAGTCTCAGTTTTAAAGAACCACCAGTGTGGCTAACAATTTCACAAAAGACCAGCAGTTTGAAGTTTCAGCAGTCACACCTCCCCAGAAAGACAAACAGATAGAAAATAGGCAGCAGGATAGAGACACTATTTTCCAAGATTAGAAACAGTTTAGACTGTATGAAGCTGTTTTCCAGAATCAGTATGTAACAAAGAAACTAAACCCCCAATGACAGCAATGACAAAAGAGTTCAATGCCACATATAACTGTCCCTTGAGGCTACCAGATATAGTCTCGTGTTTAATCTGACGAGTTGTTGGATAAGCACCTGCAAATATCAACCAGAGATTAGTCCTTCTTTAACAAGAACAATTGTATGAACAATCGAAAAATTTAAGACCTCTAAAGCTCTATAAATTCGAAGTCTAACAATGTAGACCTGGGGAAAAGTTTCACAGATTTGCAATATAACCAATGAGCAGAACTTGTAACTAAGCCGAGGGTCCAAACACCACATGCAAAGATTTTTCACCGATTAACATATGAGAGTATATCAGACCTATCAGTTTATTGCAAGAATGGACATATGCAACGAGTTTTCACCGATTAATATATGGGAAAATGACAGATCTAGAGATTAAGCCGAAAGAAAAAACCACTGCATTCACTGTAGCCCTAGATCTGGCTAACCTGGAACCGATACCACTTTGTAGGAACGTTTCAGGGCCAGATCTGTGGTCAAAACAAGAAACCAGATGTTAGAGTTCAAGATCTAACAAATAAACTCGAATATACGTATGAAGAACAATATTGTAAACGAGATGAATATTCAATATCTTCAGGAGTGTGGCCCGAGTGGATGTTTGCTTCTTTTATATAGTGCTCGAATCCAAGAATAACTGCAGAACCACACTTTTCCCACAGGAACAAGGCAACCGTAGTGAGATTTGGAAGAGTAAACGGTAGATCAGAAGCAGCGGCCTGCTTTCTCGTAAGAGATACACCAGAAAGGCACAAGGAATGTATGATTTTGAGCTAGGGAGATCAAGAGAAGCTCGAAACCGAGAAGAGTTTGAGAGAGTTAACTGAGAGGCAGTATTCCAGCGGCAACAAGATAAAAAAATGAGAGAAACTGAATAAATGTCTAGGGTTTCACTTGAGGCCTTATATACATGGGCTCAAGTGTTCGATAAATTGGGCTCAAATACACATCAGTCACACTGTTGGAGTGGGTGGGCTACTGCAGCATTTGAAGAAGAATTTATTGACATACTTGCGCCGTATTTTGATTTAGGGTCCAGAACAGTATTGGACTAAAAAATTATATGTTCTTGGCCCAATTTGTGGACATGACACAAATAATCCACATTCTGCACACGAATCTCAATTGCTCAAAGGTTTCGTTGATTTTCTAGGTCTGAATTATTACACAACAAACTACGTGAAGAATAATTCCAATATGGAATGACAAGGATATGAAGCGGAACAAAAAGTTGAATTTAGCCTTAAGTTATTCCAAAAATTTATCCACCATGGATTCATACAATATCTCACCTATTTTAACATATTTTATTTTTACTTTGTTAGCTTATAGAGATGATGTGCCAATCGGTCCCCCGTGTGGCTCCGGCTCCTCTTGGTTGTTTATTGTCCCATGGGGGCTTTACGAGTATTTGGTGCATCTCAAGTACATTTATCCGGGACTGCCAGAGATGTACAATCACTGAGAATGGTATGTTTATTAATAAAAAATAACAATTCAAAACATAAAAAAATACATGTTATTTCACAATAAGTTTTATAAATGATCTTTTCAATAAGGTATGTCGGACAAGGATGACCCCAAACTCACTGCAAAAGAAGCAAAAGTGGACCCCAACCAGGGTGAAATTTTATCAGGATCATCTCGCAAACCTTCTCAAAGCCAGAAAGGAAAGTGGGGTTGGAGCAATTTTTTTTTCAATTAACGGGCTTTTATTGGAAAATTAGCTACACATTACATCACTGCAAATAAATGTGCAATTAAGATGGTGGAATGATCGTTCATCAATCCAACAGAGATATGAAAAAGAAAAACACGAATCAGTTAAGCCAAACAATTGTCGTCCATCCAATTGAGTTAATAATTCACCAACCCAAAAAAATTG
>JAOYMZ010092010.1:0-10740 GCA_025802335.1 Pinguicula primuliflora
TGGTGGCTATCCATGCGCATGCTTTGATTCAATAATGGTGGCTAGACTTTGACTCTCTTAACATGTGTTTTTCAACATTTTTCAACATCTTACGTTCCGCAGCTCTCTTCCTTTTTTTCATGGTATCGGAGCTTCTTGCTCATGCAATACTTCGGTCCTGAATTGAGTGTCTGATTCAGGGATCTGATTTCCTTGAACTCGTTTGAAGTGTAAGCAATCGAGTTGTGCCAAGAATTGTGGCAGCAACTTCATCCCCTACATTTTCTTACCCAAATCTTTCCTAGATCGTTTCAGTTAAACTAGACTCAAATAATTACCTGTCCTGGATGTCCCAAATCGTACCAGTTCTGAAGAGTTACGACTTGATGCCCATTGCGGATGGCACTTTGCCGTGTCCAGCCCCCACTCTGCAACAATCAGCAGAATCCAAAGATTCACAGAAGCTCGTTCCAGACCCAATCAATCCAAAATTTACTGATTGGTGCAGAAAAGACCAGTTTGTTCTTGCCTTAATCAACGGCTCACTGTCTCCTGAAGTACTCCCCGACACTTACAAATTGACGACTGCATTTGCCGTCTAGGATAAATTATCTCGCAAATTTTTCCCAAAAATACCTCAAGAGTGTTGAATCTGAAGCGAAAACTCCAGAACCTTAAGCAGGGCAATCAGACATGTACTACATTCCTCCAATCAGCAAAATTGATTCGGGCGGAGTTGTCAGCCGTCGGCCAGAATGTCACTGACGATGAACTAATTGACTATATCACCGGCGGACTATCCTCTGCATATCAAATGTTTGTACCCCATATCTCCTTCGCCCGACGATTGGCCAATCTTTCTATGGAGGATTTCGAAGGGGAATTACTGACCTTCAAATCGCTGATTACAGTCCCTGTAATGCCAGGTCCAGATGCCATCGCCTTATGGTCGTCAAAAGACACACTGGAATTCGTAGATCCGCGCCTTGCTGGTTCCTCATATTGCGGCTTACACAGAGGGAGTCGTGGCCGATTTACAGGCGGCGGGCACTTTGGAGGAAGAAGCTTCGGACGAGGATGCCTTAACTCTGGCCGATTTCACGGAAACACGGTGAATTACCGTCGATTTGTAGGAAACGGCGACTCGTCTGGTGACTGGATAAGAAGCAGTGACGACTTTTTTGTGAGAGGAATGTATCGTGCAAGTGATGAAGTTAGGCTGTATCGGCAGAATGAGTTTTCTGTAGGGCCGATTCGTTCTAATTCAGGAGGCCCAAGTCAAATAAATCAGATGGCCAGAAATGCTGGTGGGCCAAATTCTCTTAGCCCAAATCACCAACAGTCCCCTACAATTGCTTGTCAAATTTGCGGAGGCACAAGTTATATTGCCCTGGACTGTTTCAATCGTATGGACTATTCTTTTCAAGGCTGACATCCTCCAGCAGAACTCATGGCGATGGCTGCTCAATCTAATGCTACCCTTGATAATGGGTTGTGGTTTGCCTGGAGCAAATAATCATATCACTAATGACTTGACTAATCTTTCTGTGCAGGAACATTACTCCGGAGGGAACGAGGTGGTTGTAGGTAATGGAGAATCTCTGAAAATTCAGCACACTGGTTCACTTACTTGTCAAACTCCAGCTGGTCCTTTAGTTCTTTCTAATGTCTTTCACTATCTAAATGCCTTTGCTAAATTACTTTCTGTCTATAATTTTTGTTGGGATAATAATTGCTTCTTTGTATTGACTAAATATGATTATATGGTGAAGGACAACAAAACGGGAAGGGCGCTCCTACAAGAACCTAGTTTCAATAGGTTGTATCCAATGGACCTGTCGAATACTACTAATCTCAAATGTACTTTGACGGGTATGGTCGGTGTGAAGACATCATTTAATCTTTGGCATAAACGATTAGGTCACTCTGCTGCTCCTATAGTCAGTCGTTTAGTTCAAACGAATAAATTACTTGTCTCAGGTTCTAGTTGTCTAGCTTATTGTGAAGCATGTCAATTAGGGAAAAATAACCAGTTGTCATTTTCTTCGTCTAATCGATGCTCTAGTTTTTCGTTAGACTTGATTCATTCTGATGTATGGGCGTCTTCTGTTTCGTCTAATACTGGATTTTGATATTATGTCGTATTTATTGATGATTTTTCGCGATTTTTGTGGTTATATCTACTGGTTCATAAATCTGATGTCTTTAAATGTTTCATTGATTTCAAAGCACTCGTTGAAAACCAATTTTCTAGAAAAATTAAACAATTTTAAAGTGATGGTGGTGGAGAGTACGTGTCTACTACGTTTAAATCTCTCTTAACTAAGAACGGAATACTGCACCAAATATCATGTCCTCACACTTCACAACAGAATGGAGTAGCAGAACGTAAGCATAGTCATATATCATACATGAGCCTATGTCTGTTGGCTACGGCACACCTGCCTCGCACTTATTGGCCTGATACTATGTTCATTGCTAATTATATCATTAATTGACTGCCTACACCTTTACTTGATTATGATAGACTAATAGTCCATTCTCTCTACTCTATGGTCTAATCCCTGATTACTCACGGTTTAGAGTCTTTGGGTGTGCATGCTATCCTATGTTACATCCCTATAACGCAACGAAGTTTATGTATCATAGTAAAAAGTGTGTGTTCTTGGGATAACGTACTAAATACAATGGATATAAATGCTACGACCCCATAACTAAACGTGTCTACATATCTCGTAATGTCATATTTGATGAGGAGAGTTTTTCAAGTGTCCCAGATACAGCCCCTGGCACAGCTTCTGATGGAGAGTCTGCACCTGTCGTGTCGTCTTCCTCAGGTATCCCTATTTTGCCTTTACATGTTGCACATTTACCTTCATCTTCTTTGGTTTCAAACCCTGTACCATCTGTCAGTCCCGATGCAGCTGGTGGTATGTCGTCAGGCCTTGACCCATCTGTTGTTGCACTGCTACTGACGGATGACACACGATTGTCCTATGTTCCAGACATGCCACGTGGCTCCGTAACGAATGCCCCACGGGTCCCCTCCATTACAGGTTTGTCATGTGACACCCAGGGCATTCTGACTTACCTGATGGAGACGGCTCCCGGGATATCAGTTGGTATGTCTCTGGGTCTTGACCCAACTACTACCTCGGGATCCAGTCTGCATTCAGAACGATCTGTGGAACTGGATTCGTCACATGGGACCTCAGGTATCGAGGTTTCCTCTTCATCAGATCCTTGCAGTTCTGTTATTCCACATAATTCATCCTGTCCTGTCACTCATAGTCAAACCGATGCATCCAAGTATCCTGTATGTGCTATGACTAATGTGCAGGTTTTTCGAGAGCCATCCACTTACCTACAAGCCAAATCTTCTCCTGAGTGGTGCAATACTGTGAAAGAGAAATATGATGCATTAATTGCTAATTCCACGTGGTCCCTCTGTCCCCGACCGGCAAATCATAACATCATTCGAAATAAGTGGGTCTACAAGATCAAGACTAAATCTGATGGGTCTGTAGAATGCTATAAGGCTCGGTTAGTGGCATGGGGCTTTGAGCAAACATATGTTCTGGACTATGAGGTGACTTTCAGCCCTGTCATCAAACCATCTACTATTCGAATACTCCTCTGTCTGTCTGTGCAGTTCGGGTGGTCAATCCGCCAACTTGATGTCTCTAATGCCTTTCTGAATGGTATTCTTCTTGAGGAAGTATATATGGAGCAACCTATGTAAAACTATCAAACAGTCTTCTTGAGTATGGCTTTTAGTGCTCCCAGTTGGATACATCCTTGTTCACATTCCATCAGTTTGAGGTCCATATTTATGTTCTTGTATACATTAATGATATTCTGATTACTGGGACATAATAGAAGGTGATTCATGCCTTAGTCGAGTTCTTTTAGTCCCAGTTTAAGTTTCGTGATATGGGAGAACTCAGCTACTTCTTAGGGATGCACGTGACCCGAGACCGCACCTGCCTACACATTGGACAGAGCAAGCACATATATGAGTTGTTGGAGAAGACAAAAATGGTTGGGGAAAAGCCAATGCAGTCACCTTCCTCCACTGGTACACGAGCTAAGGACTTAACAGGAGATCCTCTCTCCCCTGCAGAGATTCCCATATACCGGAGTACAGTGGGAGCTCTTCAGTACTACACTCTCACTCGACCAGAGATTGCCTTTCAGGTTAACTAGTTGAGTCAGTATCTTCAGCAACCAATCTTACGCCACTGGCAAGCAGTCAAATGAGTCATTCAGTATCTCAAGAGGTCCATTAATCATGGTCTTGTGTTCACCAAATCAGCCTCACCTAGTCTCACACTTGAGGCGTTCTATGATGCTGACTAGGCAGGGAATAGAAAGGATCGTCACTCTACCTCAGGTTTTGGTATCATTTTGGGTTCCAACCTGATATCTTGGACTGCCAAGAAGCAGAATGTGGTAGCTCGGTCTAGTAGCGAAGCTGAATATCGAGCCCTAGCTCACACTACAGCTGATCTATATTGGACACGGATGATGCTTAAAGATCTCCATATCGTTCTACCGCATACTCCTATGATTTGGTGTGACAACATGGGTGTCATGTCCCTAGCCTTTAATCTTGTGTTTCATGCTCGTACGAAGCATATAGAAGTTGACTATCACTTTATTCGCAATTACAGATATGTAGAGCTTCGCGATTAAAGATATCTAGAAGCCCTGCCGGAATCGCAGCCCGCGGTCGAGAATCTCGACCAAAACCCAAGCTGCGGCGGAGAATCTCAAGATTACAGATCTCCATTACCAACCTGCAATTACAGATCTCGATTACCAACCTGCGATTACAGATCTCCATTACCAACCCGCAGCAGAAAATCTCGACCAACACCCAAGCCACGGCGGAGAATCTCGCGAGCTTCTCGATTCTGGCAGTAGATCTTCATGGTTGGGGACATCCATCACCCAACCCGCGGCCGAGAATCTCGTTGCTCACCCAACCCGCGACGGAGATCTGTAACAACAATTCAAACATCATTCAACAACAATTCAAAACAAAAATGGTGGTGGCGCTTTAAGCCTGAGACGGCCTGTGCTGAAATCCGACAAATCAACATCATAATTTGGTGGTGGTCGCTGATGCTGGTGGAATCGAGGTCGAAAATGATGCTGGTGGGGAACTTTTACGGCGACGGCGAGGGGTTGGGGAAATCTTACGGCGATGGTTTGGGAGGTTCTGTTGCCGATGGGTTGAGGGGATTTATTTGAGGGAGGAGTGGCGATGGTTTGGGAGGTTCTGTTGGCGATGGTTCTGTTGGGGAGATTGGTGGGAGGGAGGATGAGAATAATCGTACCTACAGATAGATGTGTGTCTGGGATGAGTACTACCTATAGGAGTAAAATACTGCCTATAGGAGTACTGACCACAAGATCCCCCTGTTCATATATACCCGCAGAAAACTATTCTCAAAGAAAATTGTAGTAAACCATTGAAAGAAATATGAAAGAACAACAAACCAATAAACACAAACAAAGAACACAAACAAAGATCCTACAATATTACAATAGCTCAAATATATTAACTTATCCAAGTCATAAGAGATATTAGTTTCACCATTTTCCATTATCTCTAGAGCAATTACCTGCAGAAGCTCCAAATAGTTGCAGACAGTGTATGCTTTATTCTCAGAATTTCTCCGGATGGCTTCTCATCACTCCGTCAAAACTTTTCCACTTGATCCATTAGACTGGTGAACTTGCATTCTGTGTGATGCTAAAACCATTCAATCAAATATAAAACCATCAAATCTATTTGTAAATGCATTAACAGAAACAATAAACGCATATAATTCCTCAACATTTACAGTGATAGCACTGAAGATTCCCCTACACCATTGAACAGGCAAACAATAAGGAATATTTGAAGATCCCAAGTAATGCTACACAAACTTGAAGTACTGAGAACAGTGACCAAGCAAAAATATATATACCCACAGAAGACTATTCTCAAAGAAAATTGTAGCAAGTCATTGAAAGAAATATGAAGGAACAATAAACCAATAAATACAAACAAAGAACACAAACAGAGATCCTACAATAATACAATAGCTCAAATATATAAATGTCAAGCAAAATATTACGAAGAACTGCTATCTCAGAACATCCAATGAATATACCTGTCATTATTTGCAACAAACATCAATAAGTGGCAAACCAAACTGGATCACGCGTGTTCATGTGGACATAATTTTTATGAAATACTGTGAACATAAATCCCAAGTAAAACTCTATTAATCGTACGGATTAGAAATATCAAGGCATAATCATTCATGAAGCATGCTCAGAAAAAATAGGTAGTATTCAACCCTGGAGTCAGAGTTGCTGCCTCATGAAGGTGCTGAAATATGATATACTGAGATTAATAAAGTAATACTTTCTAGAATCAATCATGGTGAAAACCAAAACAAAAATTTACTATCCAAATGGGGAAAGCAGTAATCCTGAGATTTTGAGCGAATGCCAAAATTTACTATCCAATTAACAATTAATTATCGGATCATTTCCAGAGATGGAAGAAAATTCAAAGGCTAGCAAATACTGAAAACATCAGACGCTATCAAGTACCTGAAAAATATGATTATACTTACTGGATGGTATAAATGCTTATGCTGAAAATGATAATTGATAAGGAATGATATCTGAAGCAAGCACACCCACTCATAAAACAGTAAAGTGCATAAATAGAATACTATAGTCATAAGACAGAAACAACACCAAACAAATCCAACAAATGTGCAGGGAGCATAATATAGTATTCAATGCCCTTTACTTGAATTAAGGACATCAACTCATGGTGCATGGTTATTATAGGTCTACTCATCAACATTAAGGTCTCTAGTTGACATTTTAACTTGTTCTGAAATTTCTTCTTACCACATCCTTATTTCCTTTATTTGCCTTGGAACATCATTACAGTTTACAGTAAACAATTCAGATTGTCTTTGTTAACTTATGTGTATATTCAGATTGGCAATATATAAAACAGTAATGATGTTAACAATGACATAACAGAGGGTCGGGCCAGGCTAGCCTATTTACAAAACGGGTTAGGTGACCCGCCCTGCCAAAAAAATGGGCTTGATCAGGTTAGCTTATTTACAAAATGGGCTAGCCTGTTTTTATTATTGATCAAAACAATGTAGAACAACTTATATGTATCAGCAAATTACCATGCGCTTTTTAAATGGCATACACTTTGAGCAGATTCTAACATATTTGTACCACTTTGAGCAGATTCTAACACATATGAACCACTTATGTGTATCAGCAAATTATCATGCACTTATGTGTATCCTTAAATTGAATTTGTCAAAAATTGTAAATTACCCATCTTCCATTTTGATGAGTATTCTACTATCGTAACTCATAAATTCTATCATGCATTTTTCCATGGGTATTCCACTTTTCTAACGATTCGTAAGTTATGTAATGGTGGTTTCTACCCAACCACCTAATTGACCAAAAAATCTGTTGATTTCTACCCAATTTTTCTCATTCAATTCTACTAACAATATAAAAATATGTTGATTTCTACCCAACCAATATTGAAAATGCAATATTGGAAAAGCCATCCAATTTCTTACCTTGGCTGTGCGACTTGCAACTTGGGAGTTGGGAGAGTGAAAACTAGTGTGGAGAGTGAATATAAAAAATTCAAGATTTGGGAGGGAGAGTGAAAAGTGAAAATGCAAGCTTTGGTTTTGGAATCTCCAGCCGACGAGGGTTTGAATTCTCAATGAGACAAAGTTGTAAAAAAATATAAATTTTTTTTAAAAAATAATAAAAAATTAAAACAAGCTAAACAGGCCAGCTTGTTAACCTGCCAGACTGGGAATCTCAACCCAGCCCGGCATGTTTTTAAAAACAAGCCAGCCTTGCCCATTTTCTAAACAGGTCTGGCTGGCCTGACCCATTTTAAACAGGCCTGGTCGATCCAAATCTGCATTTTTCGCGAGCAGGCTGGGTCGGACCTTTTTTGACCCGTCCTGTTTGGTGACCTCTAATCCCAAGTAATGCTACACAAACTTGAAGTACTGAGAACAGTGACCAAGCAAAAATATATGAATAATGCTACTTGTACCCTCTTTTGGGATCCCATTTTTAAACTTTATGATGTGGTAAGCATCACAAACACTCAATAAAAAAAATCACACATAAAAAGTATGGTTGTGATGCTTATCACATCATGGGATTTAAAAATGGGATCCCAAAGAGGGTACATGTAGCATTACTCAAAATATATATAACCACAGAAGACTATTCTCAATTAAAATTGAACCCCAGGCTTTCCCGACGATTTCTATCTCTACCCAGAATCCAATTTTATCAGTCCCTGTTGTTACTTTCCAGACACAGATACAATGAGATCTTCTATTCCATATCAATAGCTACCATTTATCGATATGATAACCATCTTGTCATGATTATGCTGTTTGGGATAAAGACGGCTTTGGTAGTTGGTTTAGTTAAACTGTGAAAAATCATACTGTGATGGTATAAGCATAGGGTGTGCTTGGTTTGGGGATAAGAATTATGTTTGATAAGGTTGAGTTAGATTTGGTATCAAACCAATTTGTTTGGTAACATTAATATTGTTGTATAAAGATATTGATTGATTTGTAATATGTTGTTTGGTATCAAAGCGTATTATGTTTGATTATGTGATATTAGACTTGAATAAGTTTAAAATGATCATTTTGTCCTCAATTTAAATTATATAGATTAAATTATATATATATATATTAAAATAACCGTATTATAACCTATTAATAAAAATTCAGCACCTAACCACAAATCCATCAAGTAAAAAATATAACAAGGTCATTAAAATAAAAGTAATCAAATTAATCAAACATTCAACACTATATAATAAATAATGATATATGTCAACTATTTACTGTTTGTCTTGCAACATAGATATCAAACATTTCTTGTGCCATAACATCTCTCTTATTGGTCCATTCAGTTGAAGCCTCTACTCCTTCTATGTATTCTACATTGGGGTGTTCTTCAAAGTCTGGCTCCAGGGATGTACTAGAAATCTTTTCGAGTGGATCATCAGGCATAGTATCTTTAAGGAAGTTGTGGAGGAGAGCACAAGCAAGTATAATATGATTCTGTTTCTCAATGGGGTAGAATGTTGCACTACGCAAAACTGCCCATCATTTCTTTAAGATTCCAAATGTGCACTCAATTATATTCCTTGCTTTAGAATGCTTGAGGTTGAAGATCTCCTTTGGAGTGCTGGGGCGTCTCCCCATTTTTTCAGGTGATACCTTGTACTACGATATGATGTTAGAAATCCATCACAGTTCATATACCCATTGTCTGCCAAATAATAAGTACTTGTAACATATCATCTTTGTTAAAAAATGACAGACACAATCACATAGTCATATAAAAATCCATAAATGTACCTTGAGGAACGCGTAGGCCGTTAGGACGTTGAAGTGCATCTCGCAACACTCGACCATCTTCCGCAGATCCTTCCCAACCTCCAAGAACATAAATAAATTTACCATCTCTATCACATACACCCAAAACATTTGTTGCAAGTTGCCCCTTCCATGTTCTGTAGCGAGCTTGGCTATTCGATGGAACATGCAATGGGATATATGTTCCATCAATTGCCCCGAAACAACCCTGATTTAAAATATTGGTTAGTACCTAAGATAATGTGTTTTTGATATTACATATAGTTATCTTACCGGAAAACAATTCCAACGCTCATCAACGGATCCTTCTAGTACCGGTATAGGTTTTGCTAGTGGGGCTAGGAGTTCAAAGATTCTAGTCCATCCAGTCCCAGTGGCTCCGCGGGTTCGGGAGAAACTGAATGGATTGGTTCAGCAGGAAAAAAACTACAACTATTGGTTCATTGTGCAATAAACCCCTCCGGCCAAAGACTAGTGGTAGGTGGTCCCGCGAAGCTTTCGGAAAAGGGAGCCCCCTACATAATGAGGATAATACAGGGGATATAGATGCAGTAACCTTGTTGTATATTTTTGATTTTTTGTCTTGTTTTGGCCACAAGTGAAAACAAGTCCTAGCTTGGCCGATGCTGCTCTGGGAAAAATTGCGCAGGGAACAACTCAATAACAAATCAACCAGAAGCGAAAAAAATACCTGGACTATGTGATTGACGAAAATTAATTTGGAGAAGAACGACGAAGGAGAATTTTGAGGGAAAGAGGTGTTTGGTTCGCAGGGAAGAAGAATTTAGTTTGAGAGAACTGATGAGAGAGTGTGTTGAGGGTAATTTATCGGATTGATTGTATGGTGTATAACAAATAACTCACTTAATGGTGTGATTTGTTATAAAACATAATCTGCTAAAAACACCGGATCAAGTGGATTACTGGGGATAACCCGAATTTTTAATACATGCTATCAAACGTTATATCGTTGTGGATTGTGGTTGATTGTGGTTGATTGTGGTTGATTACATTTCCAAATCAACCACAATCAACCAAACCAAACACACCAATAGAAAATGATACGGAATGATATCTGAAGCAAGCACACCCACTCATAAAACAGTGAAGTGCAAGATTACTTCCTAACTCTTTACGCGGGTTTTGTTTCATTTCCAAGGCCTAAACTGGCCTTTATAAGGATTTTATAAATACCGATAAAAATGATTATGATATTATATTATATTTATTATCAAAGTAAACGAATTCGTCCCTCCTCTCCCCGTCCTCGCCCCCGCCG
>JAOYMZ010092021.1:0-10739 GCA_025802335.1 Pinguicula primuliflora
GTGTTGTTTATGACTTGATTGAATTAGTCCTGCAATTGTTACTTAGATGGTTACTGCAACTGTTTTCATTGCAGATGTTTACTGCAACTGTTATGCAGATCCTTTTGATTGAATTAGTCCTGCAACTGTTTTGATTGCATATGCTTCTGATTACTGCAACTGTTATGCATATGCTTCTCTTCTAACTTGTTCTCTTTGCCAAATGTTATGCATATGCCACTGTTATTAACAGTTACAGGTTCAACCCATGAGCCACACTCAGTGAAGCTCATAGCAGGTTCTGCCCATCCCCATTAGTCACGTAACAGGTTCTGCTCATCCCCATGAGACGCATAACAGGTTCATAACAGTGGCTCAAGGATTTGTTAACCCACTGATAGTCTTATGTGCAAGCTGACAGCCACACTCAGTGAAGCTCATAACTGTTATGAGACTCATGGGTTCTACCCACTGTTATTAACAGTTGCAGACTGTTAGCAGAACTGCAGAATTTTTTTTTTTAATTAAACTGGTAATCGGGTAATGGGTACCCGACTCCGGGTTCGGGTATTGCTTTGAAATACCCGTGACTTCGGGTTTCTACCCGGACCCGAAATCCGAATGCACCCCTACTTTTAACTCTTTTCTAAAAATAAATAGGATTCTTTTTCTCAAAATAGGATAGTTGTGGGGTGAAATGGTAATTCTTGGAAAATTGGGGGCCCAAATACAAATCTCGAAAAATTGGACTTTTACTTGCTATTTCGGCCCAATTTTAGCCCGGTTTTGCTCTTGCTCGATCCAGAACACCTACAACTCAAAAAGATAGCATTAGTAACTATAAAGAATAATGCTACATGTACCCTCTTTTTAAACACCATGATGTGGCAAGCATCACAATCACTCAATAAAAAAAACCAAACATAAAAAGCGTGATTGTGATGTTTGTCACATCATGGGGTTTAAAAATGGGATCCCAAAAGAGGGTACATGTAACATTACTCAACTATAAATTATAGAAAAATACTTAAATTCTAACAATAAATAGATAAGAATAGTACGAATAAGTTAGCTTAGAAACAACTTATCAGTGCTCTAGACTCAGCTGCATTCTGTAGGGTATACTGTTGAGATCATGTTCAGAATAAATGGTGGGCTCATGGGTCAGAACAGCAAGACTCATTTTGGCCAACCTATCTGCCTCACTATTCTGTTGCCTCGGTGAGAATCAGAACTGGATCAAAACAAAACTCTTGGCCAGATTGTCGATTCGTGAGATTAGGGGATCCATAGCATCCGATTGTTCCCTCTGTTTTATCTTGCTTAGCGCAAGAGCAGAATCTGTAAAACATGTCAAGTGTGATGCACTCTGTCTACGCGCCAGTTCTAGGCCCTAGATAAGAGCATATAGTTCGGCTTGGAGCACATTGATTTGCCCCATTCTTTTGGAAAAAGCGAGCACATGCTTCCCCTGTCCATCAACAAGTATCCCACCTATACCAGTCTGGAGGGTATGTTGGGAGACTGCACCGTCTACTCTGAGGGTAAATGTACCCACTGAAGGGCCATGCTTTGATATGGGGAGAGTGATCCCTGGGTAATGAGCCTATAATTCTTTCCTTCGGGCAAGGTGCTGGACACGGTGCATCTCCCTGACCATTGCTCTGATTTGCACCGGGATGCTGGAGAGGGCTGTTCAATTATCACCAAAAGTCTCACCATTCCTCAGTGTCCATATAGTCCAACATGTAGTCACAAACCATTCAATCCATTGGATCCCTTCCAGCTGGCTAGAAGATCTCAAGTTCTGTCGGATCCAATTTCATGGATTTGCATCATTCCAGACTGTATCCGGTAGGCAAGAATCTAAGGCCCTCCATACCGCCCGGATACGATAACAATCATGCATCACATGCAGGATTGTTTCGTCATATTAACATAAATGACATTTGGGGTTATCCACTATCTTCCTTCTGAACCTCTCATGATTCGTCCAGAGGGATCCACACATGATTTTCCAAAATAGTAGCTTGTACCGCTCAGGCACATGCGGTTTCCTATGATAGAGCATGTCTTGTCTGGTGCTTCCCAATCCTGCGAAGATAACAAGTCATAAGCGAATGCCGTGGTGAAGCATCCTTTGGGAGAGGGCTGCCATATTCGCCTATCCGGCCCTGCATTGGCTTTCGGGGGTGGCATTGCCTGCACCTCCTGAAGAATGTGTTGCGGAAGCATGGTGCTTATGCGGTTAATGTCCTATTGTCCTGTAGAAGTAATAAAACTAGAGGTTAGTTCACCAAGATTCGGTACAGTGGCTTGCACACTTACTTGCTCGTGTAAGATGATTCCCGAGGGGAGCCAAGAGTTCGTCCAGAAAAGGCAGGATTTCCCATCCCCTAGCTGCCATAACTAGACCCGAACACAAGGTGTCCCAAATTTTCTGAAGTTGTTTGCAAAGAGGAGATCCTGTTGTTACTGGGAAGCCTTTAGTAAGATCATGTGAACCGAGATCATACTTTGCCAAGAAAAGAGAAGAGCACAACTTCCGTTGCGACGAGATCAGGTCCCATGCTAGTTTTAAGAGCAGGGCAATATTATGCTCCCTGGTTTTGCGCAAGCCCAGCCCCCCTCGGGGTTTAGGTTTGCAAACTTGCCTCCATGCAACTAAATGAGTCGAGCGCTCATCGGGGTTCTCACCCCATAAAAATTGTCTCATTATTCTATCTAAGTTCTCGCTGGTGGTTTTGAGAAGAAGTGTCGACTGCATAATGTGGGAAGGGATGCTACCCACGACCGTCTTACACAACGTGGTACGCCCTGTCATAGAGATTCCCTTTGCATTCCAGGATTTAGCGCAGTCCTTGACTTTCGTTATCAACTTGGTGAAGTGTGTCCCCTTGGGAGGGTTGTATGGATTGGAGTGACCAGGTGTTCCCCAAAAGATTCGACTCTTTGGACATTTAAAATGTCACAGATATTCTGCGCCACCCTTTGTTTGGTCCTTGGGGATAAGAGGATGCAGGATTTACCCCTATTGATCTTCAGCCCCGAGCAGAGTCCAAATGTCTGTAGTGTATCATGCATCATAGTGGCTTGCTCTATGGATGCTTCCCCAAAGAGGACTAGGTCGTCAGCAAACATGATGTGCGATAGGGGGAATTGTTGTTGCCCGAATAACATCGGCCTCCAGCGATCTTGATCAATCAGAGAGTTGATAAAGTGAGAAAGTCGTTCCATGCAGAGAACGAAGAGGTATGGAGAGATAAGATCTCCCTGGCGAATCCCTCACTGCAGGCCGAAGCTCTCTCTAAGTTGACCATTCTAAAGTACCTGCAAAGAACTGCTGGTTAGTGAGTTCATAATGAAATTAATTAAGTCAGGAGGGAAAGAGGCTCCTATTAGTGTCTCTCTGATAAAAGGCCATCGGATCATGTCAAATGCTTTAGATAAATCAACTTTCAGCGCCATCCATTTGATCCTTTTTTTGGTATGTTGAATTTCATGTATAACCTCATGAACAACCACTATGTTGTCCACTATATTTCGTCCACGAATAAAGCTTGTCTGTGTCGGCAAGGTCAGCTATGGCATAATAATCCGCAGCCGGTTGGCGATTATCTTCGAGGAGATTCTGACACTGGCATTCAGCAGAGTCAGGGGCCGAAAGTGTTCAGCATGAGAAGGAGGCTTAATCTTCGATGTTAGGACGATGATTCCCTTATTTAACGAGGAATCCAGCTTCCCAGACTTAAAACCTTCGAGAATAAGGTGAGTCAACGATCCTTCCACAATGTCCCAGTTATGCTGGAAAAAACTTGGATTCAAACCATCCAGTCTGACAGCCTTTTGTGCTCCCATGTCGAATGTAGCTTTCTTAATCTCCACTGTAGAGACCTCTTGACTGAGCAGGCTAATCGCAGCGGTTGATAGTGGCAGAAATGCACAGTAGGGAAATGGGTGGGGAGTCGGACGGTCCAGGGCTTAATAAAGGCTCCTGTAAAACGTAGTGATCTCCTGAGCGACCACTAAGGTATCTGTGGACCACTCCCCTGTCGAAAGCTTTAGCTTAGCTATGGGACGGATCTATTTCTTCAGGTAGTGCATAGAATGGAATGTTTTGGTATTCCTATCACCATAAATCGCCCACATGCTTTTCTGTTTTGCATTCTGAGCTCAAATTCCTGAGGCAGTACTTGTTTAAGTTGAGATCAGAGCTTTTCTTCCAGCATGGCTATACCCGGATGAAGGTTCTGTGCGTCCAAAGTCTGGATCCCCTCAATTCGACCTAGTAGACGTCGTTTCCTCTTGTGTAGATCCCCAAAGATGGTTTTCCATGAATTTATATGGGCTTGAAAGTTTTTTATTGCTTCCTGGAATGATAAGCCCGGAGTCCAGATATCTGCAAGCCACCTATCCCATTCCGGATGTTGCTCCCAGCAGCTGAGATAGCAAGGTGAATTACTCTTCAACAATGCTGAGTTAGCCTTCTCCAGGGATGTGATCAGAGTGCAATGATCAGAGGATACTCGTGCTGTGTGTCGGACGGATATGCTTCCAAAGTATGTCAGACTGTGTTCATTAAACGAAGCACGATCTATTCTCTCAAGACAAAGGCCCCTCTTCCACGTATATTGGGAACCTGTGTAACCAACATCCGCAAGCCTGTTTCCTTTGATGAATGCTCGAAAGCGAGGGCATCCCTTTGATGGCCTTCCCCCCGACTTCTCCCCCTCATCAACGATTGTGTTAAAATCACCCATAATACTAGCCCATGGTGAGGATATGTTGTCTGCCAATGACTGAAGGGCCGGCCAGAGGCCCCGACGGATATTCGCCTGGGGCTGCCATAAACTATTGTGCAGAAGAAGTTTAAAGTGTCTGGGATGGCAATTCTGGTGTTTAGGTATTGCCGGTTGTTCTCAATGAAGGTGATTTCGATATCAGCTTGCCATAAAATCCATAGCCCCCCCCTGAGAAACCAACCGCTTCAATACGGTGGGATCGAGAAAACTTAGAAGCTCTAATAATTTGTTCTGCTTCCGGGCTGCTGATCCGTGACTCTAAAATCATCACGACATCAATCATGTACATTGTACAAAAGAAATCTAATGTAGCTAGACTAGTAACATTAGCAAGTCCTTGACAATTCCAGCAAAGCAGTTTTATAGACATTAAAAAGATTGGGGGATGAAAACTTCCTGAAGGAGGGTGATCAGGTTTGTTCCAGTATATCCCGACCTTCCTCCATTGGGTCCAGTTCTCAGTAAGGTCCATCACAAGGGGAACACCTGGAGCGGCTTTAAATTTCAGTCGTCCTTTAGTCCCCACATAAAAACCAGAAGAAGCAGGGGGACCTAGATCTGCTCCCTGCCCAAGTGACTCCTTCCCTCGTTGAGGGGTTTCACCTTGACTTTGTTGTGACTGCTTTGGGGGGTTTGGGTGGGGTAACAGAGTGTGGTTCGAGATCCGTAGAGTGATAGTGCGTGGTCTTGGGGGGCTATCGGGCAGTGTACCCTCTTTTTTGCTGGAAGTTTTTGGGTGAGGGTGACTTTGTCCTTCACGATGCTACTTTCTGGGATAAGGTGCTATTGTTCGCCGCTGAGCATGGATTTCTTGTTCCATAGTGGGTCAATTGAGGTGCCTCGGAAATGCCTTTTGAGGCCAGCTATTTTGCTGCTTTGTCCCTTCGTGGACTTAATTATCTTCTTCCGTTGTTGTGAACCAGAGCCTGTGAAAATAGGAGGAGCCTCATTAGAGTCAGTTGTAGCTCTATTTAAGTACATACCTGCGTCGGACTTGGAGGAGGATCCAAGGTGTAGTCCATTTGAGTCGTAGTCACTCAAAGAGTCAAAACGCGAACCGGATTGATAGCTGGTGACTCACTCTTTATAGGCATGTGGGATTGGTAGTATTGCTGCCGCTTCCCTTTTTTCTCTACAACCAACCATGTACCATGTTCCGTAAGTGCTGGGCGTGGGGTAGCAGGCCCGGAGGTTTCCACTGTTGGTGATTTCCCTGGGCGCTTTGTGGATTCCTTGTCCTGTAAGGGGGCTTGACTTCCGTTGGTATTTCCCGAATCCTGGCTCTACTGTTGGGGTATGTCCGCCGGTTTCTTGTAATAATAGCACGATTCTTTGCTATGACCGTAGCGACCACAACCATAACAAATGTTGTAGAGATCCTCGTATTGCACAGCGTAAGGGAAACCACCAATTATCAAATTATGGATCAGAGGCTTTTCCAGATCTATTGTCACTACAATTCTATCGAATTACCCCCTTGCAGCTTGCATGGTATGGTCATCAACTTTCAAGAACCGTCCAATAGGGTGTACAATTGCCCGCAACAGATCGGCTTGAAAAAAATCAGGGGGGAACTGGGATACACAGCCAGATGGCTACAGAAGACAGTTTTCTCTCTTTGGTGTTGAAGTTTCATTCCCACGAGTGGATATGCAGGTAATGTCCCATCAGTTGGTACGAACCACCTGATAGAATGTTGTTGAAATCAGCCTCACCATCAAGCTTCAATAGAGTATAACCTTCAGTCAAATCCATGAGATGGATATTCCCCTGTGGCTTCCACAAGTCCATCAATTTCTGATAGAGGGTTCGGTAGTTGAAATTATGCCCATTTGGCTTCAATATGAGGCTATGTCCCAGATTATCAGCAATTTTCCTATGCACAGACTCGGAGAATGATATGGAAGGAACCACATCCACCATGCCGTGCTTAACGTCTGACTCCGTTAGTGTAATCGGCTTTGCGTGTAATCCTTGGAACATGGCTTTGGGATGGGATTCCTTAAGCCCCTCCAAGAACTTTTCTTTGAAACTCAGACTACTATTTGGTGTGAATTTCGCACCTGAGGTCCCAGAATCGTTGGCTGTTTCAAAACTCGATAGATCGGGAGAAGATCCTGCTAGAGTCTTGTCTTTAACCGTCGTTGTCTCAGGATTAGGGGCACCACGAGCGACGAATCCCCCTGCGGAGGGTCGATTTCCATTCGAAGAAGAGCGGCGCGTTCTAGGATTTTATTTGCTGAGAGTCAAGATGTTTGGTAGATTAATATTTTAGCGAATGGACAAACAATATGGGTCGTGGGTTTGTCCTGAAATTCTCTTCTTGCTTAGAATGCAGGTTGATGGACCTGCATACAAACTGCTCTTAAAGAAAGAGAAGGCACATGAGATGGATATAAATGGCGAGCAATGGAACTCCAAGGTATGTTGATGCTGAACTATATGCTAGATAATTTTCCTCTCGTAATAGCTTTGATGAATTTTTATGGACAAACTGGTATGGTATTTACCAATGTAACAGAAAATGTCTTAAATCTGGGTCTTTTTATAGGTAGGTAAATGAGAGAAATACTACCGCTCCTCTCCAGAATTCAGAAATTTTTATACTCCTGACTAATTTAGGGGGCTTGCACCTAGCCCAAAGGCTTCTATGGATTAAGTCTGACCAAACCCTTTTGTTAAGACTTGAACTCGAAACATTTTAGTCAAAGTTTACCTGATTGCCACTAGACCAAGCTGTCTTGGTTGCCTTAAATCTGGGTCTGCTTCAAGCAAGACTGAGTCTTGGATTGAAATATTTCTCTAAAAAAAGTCTGCAGAATTTGAATGTACATTGGTGTGTATGCGCATATGTATGAATGTACTTTGGATGCCATTTTTGGATAGCTTATAGCATTCTTCCTTTTTCAACATGCTGTAGTGTAGGGTATCTCAAACTTATTTATATGGATTTAACCTGGCAGGAAACTAGGGTCTTGCCTCTGCATAGAACAGTCAAGATATGGGAACTGTGTTCTGGACAGACGAAGCTGCAACAATAGTTCTCTATAATCTAATCCTCAATATGATAATAAACATAAAATCTTTTCTATTTGATGATCATATGTTTTGTAGTTTGCATTTCAGAAAGAGCGCCTAATATATATGCACCTTTTTTTAACACAATGCTGGAACAATTGTTATCTTTCTGAAACGCACGCAGACTTTTAGCTCCTTTCGAATACATGCTTCTTCTTTTTTTGGATAAATGAATACATGCTTCTTCTTTTTTTGCGTACTTGCAAGATATCCTACCGGCCGCTCGCCAGTAGACTAATCCTCCGTCCCGGGTGAGCACACTAAGTGGTAAAGGACTGACCAAATATTTCTCTCAATTCGCATGGGTGGAAATCGAACTCTCAACCTCATGCTTAAGGGATGAGGTGCTCAACCACCACACCAAATATGTTGGTTGGATACATGCTTCTTTGAAATCTCATATTCTACTCCTGAAAACTGTAGCCTTGCAAACACTAGAGTTGCATTCCATAGGTGTGGGAAGTTTTTTTGAGATAACCATGATATACAGAACCATTTTTAGTCTGACTAATCCTAAAGAGACCCCTCCACATGGACCGAGTAAGTCATGAGCTTGGCCCTTAAGTCGTGATCCCAAAAAATTGTTTGCACCCAATAAGAATTGAACCTGAGACCTCATGCCTTCCACCAATAGGCCAACTCTAATCTTATTATTCAAATCCGACAAACTTAAATGTGCTTGAATATATGCTAAGTCAGCCCATTATGTCAAGGCTCTTAAGTCATTACTCTTAACCCCTGTTCGAAAAGGACGAGAAGGTGGTCAAGGGTCGCCTCTACTCTACCCAAATGCCGCCTAAGCACCCAATGTTTCAGAAACCCAATGTTATTTCAAGCACTGTCCTTAACACATTTACGTGCATGTAATATTTAGGCATCCGTCTAAACAAGACAATGTTTAGGTACCATTACAGTTTTTAGGACAATGCTCTAGCATCAAACACTTCAACAAAACAAAATATCCAGCCTATTTCAACCAAAAGCAATTAAATACCTGCGACTAATTTGGACTTACGACTATTTCAACTTCATCTCTTTGGAAGAAGAACATCAACCCAAACACTGCCACTGGCACTTTGGTCTGTAACATTCTAGGACGAAACAATGAACAGATCACCACCATATCCACATACCAGAATTTGAAATGCCAGATCGTAACAAGTGACAATTGATCTCTGTTATCATACAGGATCATAGCTTTCCATGAAATTGTATATGCGGCTCGGTTGAATTCTCCTTACCCGGTTATACCGATTCTTGTTCATTGAAGTAAAGATAAACTCAACTCCATCAGCAGAGAATGGGTAAGATATTATGTCATCATGTCCCTCAATCAACATGAAAGATTCCTCCCTAGTTGCCCCTCTCACAATGGTGAACACCTTGTCAGTGCATCCAATATCAATCATATCAACTCGGCATGTCTGAAACCAATCCGTACCATCTTCCAACAATTCAAAAACAAAAATAACTGGTTCAATATCTTGTATGAAGACACAATAGAGTTTACCCTTTGATGCAAAAGGGGAGAAGAATATGCCGTATCCCTCATACTTGATCAAAGGAATCTTTTCAATCATTTTGGTCACCTGAGGAAGTTTTTCAAGCTTTTTAGTCCTGTGATCTAAATAGCAAATGGTTAGAGATTTATCAATCCAATATATGGTGTCGTAACAAAAAAACTGAATCTGGTCAGATGACTCAATTTTGATCTTAGTGGTAACCCAATTCTGGGTCTCCGATTCGTAAATCTTCACATAACCATCATACATCAGGGTAATGACTCTGTAATTTGGAGATTTTGAGGGTTCGTAAACCAAGTGGATTCTCGGCGAATACCCATCACGAGGCAGAACTCTTGATTTTCCTGTCGCTGGATTGTAGACGACAAAAGTAGGAATTTTTTCACGTTTGCCTACTATCTCCCTGACCAACAACAATCCGTTGCACCATTGAAAGATTTCCCATCCGGGACGACAGAAATTTAACGTATGCGGAAGCTTCTCGTTGGAACTCAAGTAGAACGACTTACCGGAATACGAGATGAGGATGAAAGCTGGAGGCGTGGGACGGCGGAGGCGGAGGTGGCCGAACCACGGGGAGTAAATAAGAGAGTGCCATCTTTTGTTTACAAACTTGCAATTGTAAAGGTAGTTAAAAGGGAGACGAACAAGTATTTCACCCAGCAACTCGTCCACGGCGGCTATGGACTCAAAGGAGGTTTCGAGTCTTTCGACGGCGGCCATCTTCAAGGGTAAGACCTTGTAATTAGGGTTTCGGTTCGTATATATATATTGAATCGTAAAAGGCGAGTAAGGGCTTTTTCTTTTTCGAATTTTTTTGGTAAGTTTTCTTTTTCGAAAATGATATACTATATTTTAATTTAGACAATTCTATTACATTTTTGTCATTTATCATCATATTATTAAATATATCACCGATTTTAATTTAGGCAATGGGACGAGGTGAGCCAGATCCAGACCCGCCCGATCATCCCAAAAATTAGATCTGGACCCACACCATCAGGCTGGTTCGGGGCAACACGTGGGAACCCGCACAATTAAAATTTGTGCCCACAACTTAAGTTGAATTTTTCTTCAGGTCCTGAATGCTATGGTGTTAGAATTTTAATTTGAATTCGTTAGATCTAAATTAGATGATTCAGATCAATTTGCAGAGTCCTGCGGCGTCCATTTATGGCCCAGGAATTCTCAGCTAAAGGCAATTGTGTTGATGAGGAGTTTGGTTGAGGGGTCGGTGCCTGTGGCGACACCCCCGTGGTGGTCATATGGTCTTTCAGGACTAGCAATTATTTTCATCATCACAACAAGTTCATAGCGGGAAAATTTTTGTCTGTGCCCTGTATTTTCGACTACGTTG
>JAOYMZ010092032.1:0-10738 GCA_025802335.1 Pinguicula primuliflora
CAGGCAAGAAGCAGTACATGGCTTGCCAGACCGCCCTGCTATTGCTGCAGTCGCGCAAGACATGAAGCATTGTCTCAGGCATACTACAGTACGGGCATTGAGGGGATGGGGCAATCTTCCTACGAAATCGTTCGGCGTTAGTCCATAGACAGTTCCTAGCGACTTTCCATAGGAAAATTTTAATGTTTTCCTGTAGCTTCAAAGTCCAGATTGCATCCCAAATGCCATCCCCAGGATTTAGATGATCAAGTGTAATATGAAGCAAGGCAGATTTTGTAGTGAACTTCCCTGTACTTGAAGGCCGCCATATTAGCTTATCTGATTCGGCAAGAGAGATGGGGATTTGGAGAATTTGTTCAACCACCTCACTGGGAAGCCAATGCCTCAATTTGTGCTCGTCCCAACACGATTCTGACCTTCCAAAATCTGCAATACTCATTGTGAGAAAGTGCTATGGCAATGGAAATAGGGATAGGTTAGAGAGGAAAGTAGTAAATGACCCTCAAATATCTTGCCAGAAGCGGATATTGGTGCCATTTCCTACTGACCAAAAACTCACTGAAATTATGATGTCCCGGAGCTTGACGATTGCGCGCCATATGGGAGAGCCATCTGGTCGGGGGATGATTCGCAGAAAGTCGCAGCCGGAAAACCCATATTTAGATTCGAAGATTTTCGTCAAGATGCAGCTTGGTCCAGTCAAGAGGGTCCAAACTATCTTACACATGAGAGCCTTGTTAGTGTCCTTATATTTGCTGAGTCCCAATCCCCCTCTAACCTTGGGGTGGCAGCACTCGTCCCAGCGGATAAGAGACCTTGGTCGCCTTTGTTCAGTCTCCCCCCAAAGGAAGGCTCTAGTAATCTTGTCCATCTCTGAACAAATGCTCTGGGGTAGAAAGGCCGTCTACATCTGATAAACGTGAAGAGTGCATAAGACAGAACAGCTTAAAACAAGTCTGCCCGCGAGCAAAATGCCAGCCGAATTCCATTTTTTGCTTCTGGATTTCATTTTGACAACCTGTGATTCATAGGTGCCTCGGTTAATACGTCCATGAATGATAGGCACTCCTAAGTACATCCCCAGGTCATCAACTCTCTGGATTCCCAGAAATTGTTCCACCTCGCATGAAACTGCCTCCGGAGTGTTTAGAGAAACCCAAAAAACCGATTTATCTGAGTTAATAGTTTGGCCCGAAGAGTCACAGAATTGATGCAACACCTCCTGAACCACCCTTGCTTGAGCCATATTACATTCCAAAAAGAGGATAAGATCATCGGCAAATAGAAGATGGGACAGTGGGTACTTGGCTCTACCAAACGTAATAGTTCTCCACCGTCCGCTCCCCGTTGCCTGATTAATGGCGTAAGACAGCCGAGCCATGCAGAGGATAAACAGATAGGGTGAGATTGGGTCGCCTTGGCGCACCCCACATTTGGGACGGAAAGGATGACCCCTCAAATTCTCCCATATTAATCGAGTAGAGCTGCTATCCAAAGATGACATGATCACCGCCGTAAGAATGGAAGGAATTCCAGCGTCTAGCAACGTGTCCCGAATGAAACCCCAGTCCAACTTATCGAAGGCTTTCGCAAGGTCGAATTTAAGAGCCATATAACCTGTCTTCCCTTTGACTCGTCGCATAGAATGTATAGCCTCTTGGGTTGCAATAATGTTCTCGGTTATGCATCTTCCTTGTATAAAGCTTGATTGGTTCTCCGGGATCAGATCCGGCATAACTATCCTGAGGCGGTTAGCTATGATCTTGGTAACAATTTTCACCGAAATGTTGATCAGACTGATTGGGCGGAAATGATCTAAGCGTTCCGGATGTGTGAATTTGGGTATAAGCGAGATCATTCCTTGGTTGGCCTCGGCGGGTACAACACCGGATACAAACACTTGGCTGATAAACTTGAACAAGCTCGGTGATACAACCTCCCAGTTTGACTGATAGAAACCCCCGGTGAAACCATCTGGGCCCGGAGCCTTATCCGGATTCATTCCGAAAAGAGCAGTCTGCAACTCTGAAATATCAACCTCCCGACTGAGCATCGAAAACTGGGGCAGAGATAGGACCGGAAAGCAGCCGCAAAATACATAAGATGGCCTCGGTATTCCGGGGAGATGGTTGTCTGAATAGAAGATTGTTTTGTAACGAGCAGAAGCATAATCAAGGAGCACAACCCTGTCAGAGCTCCATTCTCCCGTATCCAGCTGAATAAGTCGAGGTTTAGTTGACCTTTTCTTGTCCCTAAATCGAGAGTGGAAAAGCTTACTATTTTTGTTCCCATTAGAGATCCAATTGCTCCTCCCATTTTGCTGACGCAATAACTCCTCCTCAGTGAGAACAGATTCAAGCTCGGATCGAAGTGAGATCTCCAGCCCAGATAGGAAATTAGATTGTCTTTCTGCTAGAGCACACTGTATACCACCCAGGCGTGCGGTGAGGAGTCTCTTCCGCCTGTATATATCCCCGAAGATGTTGGTTTTCCAGGAGTTCAGCAAGGTCTCAAGCATGCCCAGAGCCGGAATGAGAGGTATATTTCCATTCCAGTAGTAAAGTAACCAAGAAGCCCAGGCACTATGGTGGCACCAGGCATTCAAAAACCGGAAGAAGTGAGGGTTAAAGGCCCTTGGATCAGGGGGTTGAAACTGTATAAGCAACGACGAGTGATCCGATGCAATTCATGGTAAATGGAGTACGCTGACCGCAGAGCTGCCATCAGATAATGAGCATTGGCAAGAGCCCAATAAATACTCTCATAACAGTTTCCTCTCTGCCATGTAAATCTCGAACCCGTAAAGCTCAACGGAGACAAGCCTGTAGACCCTAAACAGCTTCTGAAAGCAGCAGATCCATGGGAAATACGACCCCCTGTCTTGTCCTCCTGATGCAGATAGGAGTTAAAATCTCCAAGAACCAGCCACGACAGATTGATCCCACCTGCAATATTAACCAATCTCGACACAAAGACTTGCAAATTTGTGGGTTATGCGAAACATACACAACAGTAACATTAAAATAGAAAGCATTCAGTAAAACAGATAGATGAATAGACTGCCAGTCCCAAGAAATAACATTCACCTGACAGTCATCCCTCCAAAGAGCCCAAATCCCCCCCGAGAAACCATGGGATTCGACTGTGAAAGAGTTTTTAAAATCAAAACCAATTTTCTGAATAATAGAGTCCGCCACCGATCCCGAAACTCTTGGCTCCAAAATAAAAAGCATATAAGGTTTACGAAATGAAATAAGATTATGTAGGGCAGATAGAGTTTTAGTATTATTTATGCCTTGGGCATTCCACGAAATGAACTTAAAATCCATCGAAAAAGTATCGAGGGGAGCCGAGAGTATACTTACAGGGCCTCCTCTATAGGTTCGAGGCCTGGCTAAAAAAGTGACGACACTTCTCCTTCAACCGATGAGGGTTCCATCAGATGGGACTCGGGAATGTCCAGAGCAGGGACGGCCGGCGAAGGTTGTACCACAAGGACTGGCACCACCTCTGATACTCTGTGGGAGTCAACGGGGTCCATATGAAGATCGCCCTGTTGGCTCAAATCCATTGGGATTTCCCCTACAACCTTGTGCTGAAGTATAACCGACTTCTTGATGTGAAACCCGTGTGAGTCTTTTGATTTTGAGTGTGAGCACAACTCGGAAGGGGAAGGAGAGATTACAAGCGGGGGGGAACGATCACTGCAGTGTGGTTAGGAGGGTTGGGCAGGGCCGGACAGGGAGCTCCCTGACAAAATTACTAGGTACAGAGTTCCGGTCTTTTAATGCTAACACTGGTGGGCTGACCTGCAGGGGGCCGGTGGTGGCTTTCTCCGACCATGCTCGCGACATTTTCCTTTTTCCTTTGCCCTTAACGTCTCTGGTCTTGTAGGGGAAATTAACAGCAGCTGTAACAGGTCTCTTTGCTCCTGAATCCGTTATGTTGAGAATATCATGGGAAGAACCTGCAGATAAGTCAATAACCGCATTGGGAACCTGGTTGCCTTCCCCCTTGTAGTCAGAGTCCTGATCCAAGACAGTGTAACGATTGGGCCGCCCCAAAGTGGTGTGGAAAGGGGACCCCGAGGGCAGCATCGTACGAGGTACTCGCCGCCCCTTTTTCTCAACCAGAAGCCAGGGGCCTGGCTTGGTATAATCAACCGGAGGAGGGTCACATTTACCAGTTGGGCGGGGCGGCAAATTGATGGGCACCTGATCATCATCTTTATTGGGGATATCTTGTGCAGTGTGCTCCTTCCCCGACGTGGAATATAGACCAGCCTTGTCGCCACCTTTCCCCTCGGCAAAAGGGCAGCTCTCCTGGAAGTGTCCATAGCGGGCGCACGAGAAGCAGATTTCCTGCAAATCCTCGTACATAATGGGGTAGGTTCTGTCGTCGATAGTGACGAATAAGGTCAATGGTTGCCTGAGGTCCAGCCGAAGAGCAACTCTAGCAAACAGGGCTCTCTCCTCAGACGTAGTATGAACATCGGCCTTCAACCAAATGCCAACCGATCGGGTTATCTCCTTTAACAGATCAGAGTAATAGTATTGAGGCGGAAGCCCGAGAACCCTGATCCATGCTGCCACCGATTTGACATGGTCTGCCTTCGTATCAAAATCCGGATGCCAGGGGAAGACCCTAAGGGGTCTGTTGCCCAGAATGTGTGGCCCCTCATACAGGGCTTTGCGGAAATCCGATCCATCAGCGAAGCGGATTAGGTAAAACCCGTCGGACATGTCGACTAGCCGGATCTCCCCCTTCGGCTGCCAGATGAGATGCAGCTTATTCTTCAGTGACTGGTAACCAATGTTCCCTCTCAATTGACGTATAATCAGTGTGTTGGCCATGTTCTTCATGATTTGTGCTTGAATGTTTTCTCCGAAATCAACTGTAGGATCGTTGCCATTATGCCCATGGACCACATCCCCCTCAAGAATTTTGATATCTGTGCGATCCGGGACACAGTCTTTGTCGAGAAAGGATTTGAATGATGGTCCCCCAGATTGCGAGAACAGAGGCAGAGAGTCCTTGTTGGTGGACGGATCTTGCTCAGAGACCTTGTTTTTCACCTTCTTGTTCGGATTGTCCTCTTTGAGAGGAGGAAAAGCGTCATCCATCGGAGGATTTGCCAGAAATTGACGGAGCGATTCTAGGGTTTTAGAGAGAAGGTAGAGGTTTTGCTTTAGAGAGAGAAATGAGATTCTAGGGCTTTCCAAATAGAAAACTCTAATTTTATAAACCCTAAAATAAAGCCCAATCCTAATTTTTAAATCAAGCCCAATATTCTCAACCTAATAAAATGAAATATATAAATAAATCCCAAACTAAATATAAATAATAAAATCTCTCTACACTATTCTCTTTGGGTTGGAAAAAAATTCATCGGTGAATTTATGTCGGGGTCCCAAGGGTCATCTTATCATTAGATGCGTGCGGATAGTCATTCCAAAAATCAGTGTCTTGTTCTCCTCTTCTGACTGAAAGTCGTCGACATCATGATAGAAACCTAAAATTTCTAGACCACTCGCCTGCTCCTCTTCTTCCGGAAAGTACACATCGGCAGGATAGTCGGCAAGCACTAGCATATTGCTTTGCTCCTCCTCTTCTTCCGGGAAGTACTCATCTGCATAGTCGCTCCCATGCTCCAATGAAAGAAATCATAAATTGGATATATTATGCGACTTCTCGAACACTGATATTATATAGTTCAATTTTTTTAATTTCATTTTAAATATATATTTAGTATGAAAAGAGAATCATCCATTATATATTTAGTAATTAGTATGATATGTTTATTCTATATTTGTAATTAAATGAAAGATCTATTTTCTATCAAAAACTGTAGTGTTGTATGCAATATTCGAAAAAGGGTTGTGAAGTCCTTATGCGATAAGGGTCTACCTAGACGCCCGTATAAGCACCATAAGCGGGTGCTTAGGCGATATTAGGTAGGAGGGCGGCTACTCAAAGGCTAAACAGTATGTTATTATACCGTATAGTAGATATGAAAATTTATTTAGATGTGATAAAGTAATTATGAAATCCTTTTTTTCGGTAGGTAATTATGGAATCTTTTAATGAGTTATTCCCAGCCGAATATATTGACAAATTTGGCACAAAATTATGGCTATAGATGATATTTATATTTTATAAGATTTTAATCACATGAAATGATGATCTTTAAATTATTTATCTTAATATTTTTCAAGCATTCAAATATATTTTCAATTTATAAATTTAATATATTCATTCGGAATAACATTTTCAGCCATTAGATAATATAGAAATCCTATATAAAACATATATATACTTTGTTAAAAAAATATTTCTTTAATGCAGAATTGATAATTTTAAATATGTATGCTCTCAACTTTGCCACAATTTGTAGTTGCACCATTCATCTGGCATTAGTTGATCACTAAACTCGATCATATCGTAGAAATCCTTGTTTCTAAGTGTTTGTTTGCAAATGCTTCTACTTTTACAAAACACTTTTCAATAGAGAAAATTAAAAAAACTTGATTTGTAAAAAAATGTTGTATGTTTGCTAAAACTGTGGTGCTATAGAAAAAATTTTAATAGTAGTGTTTGCAAATATTTTTAACTTTTCTTATATTTATATAAGGAAAGTTCAATTTTACCCTTACAATTCGATTAAAATGATATATTTTAATCATATAAATAATTTTTAAGGGTAATATAATATGGTCTTAAATGTATTTTTCGTTTAATTTCAAAAATATCACTATTTGCTTTTCCACTGCAGAAACATCTCCTCCCCCGCTTTTGGATTATAGCTTAAAACAGCGTAGCAGAAGCAGAAGCAGATTTGGCAAACACTCAGAAAAACAAAACTGCGATGCAACATCCATAAGCAGTTTAAATAAACATTTGCAAATACTGCCTAAGTCGTGACTGAGAAGGATGCTTGAACTTATGACGCAATGCAACTCGTTCCATTGCACCCATCTCAACTTAATTATGAATGTATTTACAATAAATATTGAATTAGGACAGCTTGATCTAGTGACAATTAGATTAACTCTTGAGTAAAGAGCTCTCGAGTTCAACATCAAAATCGCTTGGTTAGGCCTAATTCACATAAAAAAGAGTTATTGACTAGCCCATAATATTCATACATAACGAAGACCCTAATATTTATGAAAATTACAATCCCAACCACATAAAAAATGATTAAAATACAAACATAAAAAGTATGATTGTGATTTCGGTCACATCACGAAATTTAGTAATGGGGTTATATTTATTGGTATATTTAGCATTGTTCGGAGAATTATTCCTATTGGTGGAGTACAACTATTTTCTGCCTGATTGGAAGACACAAGGTGGATATTTGCACCTAATTGTATTTTATCTGTGTAGTTTGTTCCTTATTTATGTGGACATTTATTTTATTTTAGATATATATAGTGTATGGTTGAGGTAAGTAATTCATTTCTTATATATTCGCTTACTCCTTTTATTATTGTTATAATAATAATTACTATTATTACCATTATTACAAGGATTATTATTATTACTACTATGATTAGTACTGCTATTACTAGGATTATGATTTTGATTATTATTAGTAGTAGTAGTAGTTGTAGTATTTTATTATTATTATTATTTTTTTATTTTTTTTTTACTCTACTTATTATTATTATTATTATTTTATTTTATTTTTATTATTACTCTACTTATTTTTTTTACTTTTTTTTATTTTTTCTCGAGCTGAGGGTCTCCACGGAAACAGTCTCCCCATCCTGTTGAGAAGTGGGGGGTATGATTGCGTACATCTTACCCTCTCATACCTTGCTTAAGGTGGGATTTACTGGATATGTTTGGTTTGGTTTGATTTTTATAATTTCATTTTAAATATATATTTAGTACTAAAGAGAATCATCCATTATATGTTTAGTAATAAGTATGATATGTATATTCTATATTTGTAATTAAATAAATGATATATTTTCTTTAAAAAATTGTAGTGTTCTACGCAGTGTTCGAAAAAGGGTTGGAGAGTCCTTATGAAACCAAGGTCTACCTAGGTGCCCATATAAGTATCATAAGCGGGTACTTAGGCAATATTAGATAAGAGGACGACTGCCAAAGACTAGACGGTATCTTGTAGAGTATACTAGATATGAAAATTTATTTAAATGTAATAAAGTAATTATGAAATCATTTTTTTGGTAGGTAATTATGAAATTTTTTGATATCAGTTACTTCCCAACCGAATATATTGACAAATTTGGGCAACAATTTTTCCACCATCCGTTTTTGTTGGTGATCTAGATTGCACAAAATTATGGCGAATAAAATGCAGTTTACCCTCCTATAGTTTGGGTTAAAAGCAATTTACCTCTATTTAAATACTGACAATTTACTCCATTGTGAATTAAAAAAAGAGCATTTTATTTTAAAAAATAGTAATAAATGTTATTTATGGATAAAACAATTTTGTATTATTTTTTAATTTTTAAATAATGATATTTTAATTTTTTTCATTACTAATTTTTATTAAAATAAGAAAGCATGTTGGGTTTTTTTTAAACACAAACGATAAATTATCAGTTTCTAAAGTAAAAATAACTTTGCACCAAACCAAAGTGGTGTAAAGTTCATTTTACTCAAATTATGGCTATAGATGAGAATAATATTTTATATGATTTAAATCACATGAAATGGTGATCTTTTAATTATTAATCTTAATACTTTTCATGCATTCAAATATATTTTCAATTTATAAATTTAATATATTCATTCAGTATAGCATTTTCAGCCACCCATAATATACAAATCATATATAAAGCAATTATATACTTTCTTAAAATATATCTTTAATGCAGAATCGATAAGTTAAAATATGGATGCTTCTCCACTTGGCCACAATTTGTGGCTGCACCATACGTCTGGCATTAGTTGATCACTGAACTCGATCGTCGTGACCGGAAAGGATGCTGGAACTTCTGAAGCAATGCAAATGGTTCCATTGCATCCATGAATTCAGTTACGATAAATATTGGAATTATTAGTTCCATTCAACAAATTAAAAAAACGATCTATATAACTCATTCATCTTCATCCACCTTCAGTGTCTTCAATCTTCATCATCAGTGCCCAATCACCGTCTTCAAATCCTCCATCTTCATTGTTCCCATCTCCTTCATTTCTTTCTGTGTTCATCTTCATCTTTCTAATCATCTACGAAATCCCAATTTCCTTTACATAAAACCTTTCCTATCTTCCCCTGAATCCCACAAGGAAAGAAACGAGTTTCTGCACAGGAAATGAATGTGGTTTCGTCTTCCCATCCATCAGGTTCATCTATATAAGAACACATTATGTGCAATGGCCAATGGGCACGAGTGTTCTATTGAAGCCGCCGTACAAATCTAAAACCCTATGCTATAAACTTAAGGGTTAAATGCTATATTTTTTAAAATTAATATTACGGCAATTTCGCCGCCGTACAAATCTAAAACCCTATGTTATAAACCAAGGGCTAAATGCTATATTTTTCAAAATTAATATTACGGTGGCTCGCCGCCGTACAAATCTAAAACCCTATGTTATAAACCCAGGGGCTAAATGCTATATTTTTCAAAATTAATATTACGGCGGTTTCGCCGCCATAAAAATCTAAAATCTCATGTTATAAACTCAATGGTTAAATGTTATATTTTTCAAAAATAGTATTACGGCGGTTTCACCGTCGTAAAAATCTATAATCCTATGTTATAAATCCAAGGGCTAAATGCTATATTTTTTAAAATTAATATTACGACGGCTCCGTCGCCGTAAAAATCTAAAACCTTATGTTATAAACCCAATGGCTAAATGCTATATTTTTCAAAATTAATATTACGGCGGCGAAGCCACCGTAAAAATTTAAAACCTTAATTTATAAATCCTAAGAACTAAATGTTAGAAACTCTAAACCATAAAATTTAATTTTGGAAATTATATATCTTTTAATTTAATATATAATAATTAAAACTCTATTTATTAAAAATAGAATGTATTAAATAAATAAAAATATAAGATACATTCCTCTAAACGACGCTCATACTTTGAATATTTCCAGTTAACGGCTCAATCATGATACCTTCAGAGCTCTGCTTAAGGGCGGACCATCAAAAACAGTCAATGTGTCCAAACAATCTAAATTAATCAGCTAGTGCCACGTAAGTAATTAAATGACCATAACACCCTTGTCCGATTTCAAAACCACACCCTCAACCGTAAAACCTTGTTCTGCAAAACCCGTATTTGATTACCACTTTCTCAGTAACAGTTTCTAAAGAACCAGGAGTAACTGCACACAACAAAGCAGATCGATCGGGAAGGCGATAATGGCGAAACACCTCTTGTTGATCAAAGGCAATGATTCCAGTTCGTGGGTGGATGCCAATTCGAACGCCAGCCTATTCTGTTCCATTGACTGGAAAGGTAATCAATCTTTCTTTCGTCTTTCTTTCTGCATTTTCTGTTCTTTCTTCTTTTCTTTCTTTTTTCTGCGTTTTCTGTTGTTCGCCAGAAGGTTGAGGTTATGGAAGTGATGCACACTAGATGTCGGCCATGTGAAAGTCATTAAAGGTGTTCAAAAGTTTGGACGGAAAGTGGACGGTAATGAGAAAACGTGGGAAGGATTAAATAATGGTTCACACTACTATTTCCACGCGTTTTCTCCCCTATAAAAGGATGAACTCATTCATTTGTTTCATTC
>JAOYMZ010092043.1:0-10738 GCA_025802335.1 Pinguicula primuliflora
GGTTGGGGGGGGGCACGGCCCCCCCCCCCCCCCCTTAAATTTCCGAAAAAGTCTTTTACATAATAAAGATAATTGATTAGATATATTTAAGTTCCACCCAAAAGAAAACTTTATTGTTATAGTTGAGATGGTGGGGGAGCTAATATCCTTACTATGAAACACAGGTTCAAGTCCATCACCACTCAATACCTTTTTGATTAAAAAATACAAGTCACTCCTTGGAATCTAATTTGTAACAATTAATTTCCCCAATATATAAAAAATGATATTTTTTATCTTCAATTGTCACATTTTTTACATACTAAAACTTTTTATTTGAAACTTTTTAGTAATATTTACCCATTAAAAAATTCAAACTAAAACTCAATAAAAGTCCATATTAATCGAGTAAATATTTTTGTACTATGAAAATATCGTTGGTCTAATTGTTGCAAGATTTTTTTAACAGTTTTAGAATATTCATTTAGAGATAATTTTTGAACTTAAGTGACGAGAATTGGCAATTTAAACATAATTTATTAGAATCTGTTTTTTTAACGATAAAGAAGTCATAACAAAAAACTATGACCAGTTCTTAAATCGTTTAACGATAATAATGTCAAAATTGAATTTAAATTTAAATTTTAATGACCAAATGTGAAAAATTACATACTCTTTTGTTATTTTTTCTATTGTTCTATATTTTGATGCTTCTACTATGATTATAATACAAAATAGTTCAATCTCGTGAATTAAATTTATTTCTTTTTCATATATTACTGTATCCATTAAATAGTAATAAACATATAGATAAAATTATGGATCGTGCCCAAACCAAACCAAACCAAACCAAACATACCCAGTAAAATCTTGTCCTTAGGTCGTGTCTGGGAAGGGTATGATGTACGCAATTTTACCTCCACCCCACAAAAGGATGAATAGATTGTTTCCGTGGTAACTTCCAACTCAAAAATAAATTTATGAATCATGGCCCCGCTTCCAAAATTTCTGCATCCGCCAAGTGGGACCATGTACTGCCGACGTAGAGACAAAAAACTATGCGAGCTGGTGAGTGACATGATGCAGAAATCCCAAGAGAGAATGGATCAAATTTTCGCGAAACTCGCACAACCGGCAGCCCCTGCTCCAGCCACGGCTCCGGCCACCAAACTCACCGACAATCTAGCCAACCTCAGGCCAGCCGTGCTGCCTATTATTTCACCGGTCACCAACCATGCTACTACAGCCCCTGCTCCGGCCCCCAAATCCCCTTCCCCTGCTCCCGCCACCAACCCCATTCCCTCAGCTACCACTCCGCCCCTAGCCCCTGTTTCAACCCCGGAAATATCGACCCCCATAGTTGCAGACTTTTGCCTCCCTGTTATCCCAAACCTCAGTGCCCCAAATTCCTGCAGAAAATGGGAACAAACTCAAGCGCCACCCCCAGGTTTTCCCAAACCGCCCTTGGACTCGGTTGCTTCTGATTCCGATGCCCCAACAACGCTTTTCCACCATATCGGTAGACCGTCTAACCTGCAGAACAGAAATCCACCCAGAGAAAGGTTAAGCGGCGACTGTAATTTCGTATGGGACCGAGGCAAATCAAGGGATGCCGGATAATCTCGGATATCACGGACATGAGATCTCGCTGTTGGGTCCACACAAATCTGATTGACTGATTACCACTCTTGGAGGATTTCTCACAAGCACACGCTTGAGGGCAAGCCTGTTTTTAAGGGGGAAGGATTATTAAGGGTTCTCTTAAATCAAGCCCTTAAATCAATGATGAAATCCATGAAGAGAGATCTCCACAATCAAGAAAAATACAATCAATGAGAGATAGAATAAAGGAAAAATCCCCACAAGACCATCTTTTATAACTATATATAAGTGCATTGGATTGAAGATGAAAGTATGGATGAAGATTGAAGATGTTAGTTCTTATTCCTAGTTTATAGTCTAGTGTCTTTACATTATGTTCTATTGATTTCTTAGTTAAATAGCTAGTTTCGTTATTTCTCTTGGCTACTCGTTGACCTGGAACCGTAACAAAATTCCTCAGGGATTTTGTACAATGTGATAATCAACGAAAGGAAGTTGATAATCAATGTGATAATACCCATTTCAACTGAAACAAGTTGAGGTGTCGCGCACCGAAAATGAACATATTCAACAGCCATACTCCAACGGAAGAAATAATTGGAGTCAATTAGAAAAGACCCACAGAGAAGCATTGAGCGTCTACTAACCTCTTGGGAAATTTTTCGGATGATGCTGGTCACAAATTTTCCATGTTTTAGACCAACTTTATATACAGAATTAAATACATCTTCAATAATTGTACATGTAACCAACCCACTAAGAGAACAATGAGTTATGAAGACAGACAAACCTGTGGATAGAGTTCTAAGTTCTCCATAAAACCTCTCATACATGTCTTAAACATTGCCAGTTTCTGATACTCTGTAGACCGGAAAATTTTCCTAACACCAGACCTTATTGAGATACTGCCATCGGCTTAAGTGTCCCCTAAGTCCTAGCTGCAAAAAACTCACATATTGAAATGTCTCAATATCGAAACTAATGCAAGATATTTAAATGGATCTAGAATTTACCATGTGTAAGTGAGTTTCATTCACATTAAGATGGTTATATAAAGTCGTATGATAGAAAGTTGCCAAAACTTGAAGGGAGTGTTTGCAAATGCTTTTTTTGTGGCAAAGCATTTTTCTAAAGTACTTTTATAAAAAAGTGCTTTTCCACCGCAGAAGCAGTCTCTCCTCTGCTTTTGAATTATGGCTTAAAACAGCTGTTGGACCGCAGAACCAAAAGCAGAAGCAGATTTTACAAACACTCCAAAAAATAAAACAGCTGTGCAACCACCAAAAGCAGCTTAAATAAGCATTTGCAAACAGTCTCTTACTCTATTCAAATGGTGATTGTCCACTTAGGTCACTTCTACGAGTGTATAGAACATCTATGAGCTAGACAGTCTCAAATCATTGAGAGATTGCTCAAATGCTTTTTAGAATATTGATTGTGAACCAAGTTTGCCATCAACATGAAAGATTAATGTATTCCCGAGTTTTTTAATAGGTAATTTCTTTTATTTCACTATTGGCAATGATGCCCCCAAAAATTCCATATATATAAATGGAAAATGCTATTTGTACCTATGGTTGTGATTGCAACACACACTTGTGTGTTTAGTACGTGTATCAAATACTGAGGTATAAGTAGCATTGCCCTACTTTTAAATTTGTGCATATTTGTAAGAAAATGTTATTCATACACATCGTACCATTGGTTTAGTTGTGATTGTAATTATTGACATATCACAATATAAAAAAATAACATCCATAAAGTGTATATGAATAGCATTGCCCTTAAAAGTAAAAGTTTCAATTTTCCATAGTTACTAGGGTTCATATTGAGCTCCATCTTTTTTCTAGTTGTGCAGTAGTGTGCATCTATCCCTATCTTATTCCGTGTTTCTAAGGGATAGAAGGTTGGATTGTCCAAGGCCGTAAATCCTTTTTCAGTATTCCGAGTACTCTCAACCACATTCCTAATAGAAAAATGTCTCGTATTAAACAACTCCTTGTGAGTTTGGGGACATCTGGTATTGAGACATCATTTCTTTAGATGATATCTGGTGGATCTATAAAGAGTTATAAATCTCTCACTATTCGTGTAGCCACCGTCGCATAGGTAATAGTTACCTACATATGTCATATCCATTAGACATAGGTTAGTTATGTGAACTATACATCAACAACCTAACTACAATTACCTTGTGGAACCCTGAAGGCATGATCCCAATGGAGGGCATCATCCAACACCCTGCTGTATGCGACAGACCATTCCCAAGCAATTACTGCGTATACAAATTTCTCGGTTGTATTAACCACATCAAGTACGCTAAAAGTCGTATGACCTTTTCTTGTTCTATACCTTGCGGAATCTGAGATAGGTACATGACAGTAGATGTGTATACCATCCAAATCACCCAAACAGTTTTATCTCAATTAACAATATTAGTCCCCACACTAACGAGCAACATGAAGACTATGTGATGAATCGTTGATGTGTCATACCTTAAAATACTTGAACCTTCTATCTCTCATCCTTCGCTCACAGACTTCGGTGTGTAGAGGAAATGATTTGATACTCTTAAGTACTGATCCTAATACCATATAAAAATATTTACTAAAAGTTCCAAAACTTCTATTGAAGTCAGGATCCTTACTTTGTGATGGTGTCCCAATAATCGCATAAAAGTTATTGTCTGGGTAATTGTACTTGCGTACTTACTATGCTTTAAACCTCCTCATCTACCAACGGTTCTATCAGTATTTTTAATATTTCTTTACATATTTTTAAACGAGACATGTCCGTACCCCTCCCCATTTATTTCACTATGATCTAGTGGCTAGGATTTTGAAACTAATTAAACATTAAATCCCAAATACAAAATAGTGACACATTCCATTCCTTCGATACATCCTATTCCTTCGACGGGGATCTCAAGCTCGTCGTCTCCGATAGCACCATAACCTTTAGTGGTATCATCAATTTTCGTGAACAAGAAGTACGAAGAAATTTGTTCTGTGCCGCAACATCCGAAGGTGAAGAAAGTTGTTGTGTGCTAGATTTTTTGATGTTGCGTTCATCTTCGCGAACAGGTTTTACAACGATCTACGATTTTCGCGAACTACAAAAATTGATGAAGGTTGAAAATTGGAGGCCCGCCGTTCGAACAACTAGAATTGCAATCGCCGTAATTCTTCTTGGGTAAAATTGAAAACCGTTCGAACAAAGATTATTTTGTTGGAGGTTTACTGTGAGAAACAATATTTTTTGTTAGGAGTTTCCGGTGACCAGCCAGGGGTGGATCCAGGAAATGAACACTGGGGGTGCTCATTTGAAAAATCCAGTATTCCAACATGGTTTCGGCGACTAAAAAACTATTAATGACTACTTAATCAAAGTGGAAAGGAATTTAGAAATTTTCGTTGACAAAGTAGCGGGAATCGTGGCAAAATATGAGTCTTTTCATATCTGATAGCTTTTCAATAGTGCGATAAATTTTAAAAATTAGTGGTGACACACAAAAATTATGTTTCTGTCATGACTCCTTATGTTGATGATATTTATCCCTTTTAAAGGCATTAAAATTTTCAAAATTTAATAATCTAAATATCACTATTCCCTTGCAACCATTTTTACTGCACCGATGGAAAATTTGTAAGTAAAATATCAAAAATTTTCATGTTTCGCTGCTGAAAATTTCTAAAAAACTATAAATGACTACTTAACTACAAGAAAAAAATGTAATGAAATTTCCATGAACGAATCGCCAAAATTATATTAATTGATATATAAATTTTTTAATATTTATATCATATTCTATTAATATAGTTCTATTAAATATTTTAATATTTAACATCTGGTGGTGGTCGAAGGTTAATTCTAAGGATCAAAGCTTCCAATCTTCGTTGACAGAGTGGATGATCCTACCCATACAGTGTATGCTCACATGTAAATAGCTTATTGAAGAGCAGAAAGACAGGAGGTCTTACCGATTTGTAAACATTATAAATACTTTATATTTTTAATCAAATTTGGCTTATAAAAAAAATATAGTTCTATATATCATTAATTTCCAATTTTTCAATTTTTTAATTCCATGAACGGACATTAGTTTGGGATAGACATCAACTTTACAATTTTATGACAAATTTTTTAACACTCCAAAAAAATTAATTTTTTATTTTTTTATTTCTCTCTCACTTTTTGTCTTCTTCTCCCCATCTTTCCTGCAACTCAATTTTTTTTCTTTCCCCTGCAACTCAATTTTTTTCCCAACTCACACAGTCGAATTACATATATAAAGGGGAATTTTTTTTGGCTGGGGTGTTTGGACTCCCCAAGCACCTATATAGATCCCACATGTGACCACCGTCCAAAGAAAGATTATGTTGAGTGCACAGGATGAATGGTTTGAATTGTTGAGTTCAAAGAAAAAAAATGGAGATAAAGTCTTTTTTATTTATTGCTTATATTAGGTCCATTAGATTGAGATGAAATGAATGGGTGGGATTTGAGGGCAAAAAAATAAGGAAAAAAGTGAGCCATCCCAATTTTTAAATTGTTAAAATATTGATAACAATGAAGTACCAAACCCTCAATCGCCAAGGGCTAACTCTCCTCCCCATGGTAGAAAGGAATCACAAAAACATCTAATAGGGCAATTCCACAAGCTGAGCTATGCATGCCATGAAAACTTCAGCAAAAATGGGCAAGACTCTTGTGGCCGGTTTGCTGAATCTTTTTCTTCCGTTTGTCAAACCCAAAGTTCGAGAAAGTGCTAGGCGGATTCTGAGCTATCAGGGCCCGTTCAGTGCCTAAGCGGCCTAGTCGCCCGCCTAAGAGGACTTTTAAGCGGCCTAAGCGATAATTCGGGCAAGGCGGATGGCAACAAACTAGCGCTTAGACGGCGCCTAAGCGGCCTAGACGACTTACTTCTCGAACATAGCTCAAACCAGGCTATCTGAACTTGATGTCATAGAGGCTTGTATGCGGAGATATGCTGATCACCGGACTAAGCTGGAGATTGATATCCCACGCCAGCTTGGATACATGTTAACTCAGCAGGATTACAAATGTCTGTCGCAAAACTATGTCAAATATTTTTAAGTGAAAAGGCATCTTAAACAGCATAACAACTTTAACTTGGTGTTTAGTATGCGTGTCAAATAATAAGGTATAAGTAGCATTGCCTTAGTTTTAAATTTGTGCATATTTGTAAGAAAATGTTATTCATACACATCACACCATTGGTTTAGTTGTGATTGTAATTGTTGACATATCATAATATAAACAAACAACGTCAATAAAGTGTATATGAATAACATTTCCCTTAAAAGTAAGGGTTTCAATTTCCCCTAGTTACTAGGGTTCATACTCGGCTCTGTCTACTAGTTGTGTAGTAGCGTAAATCTATCCTTATCTTATTTCGTATTTCAAGAGGATAGAAGATTGGACTGTGCAAGACAGTAAATCTTTTTTCAGTATCCCGAGTGTTCTCTCAACCACATTCCTAACAGGCGATTGTCTCGTATTAAACAACTCCTTGTGAGTTTGGGGACGTATGATATTGAGATCTCATTCCTTTAGATGATATCTGGTGGATCTATAAGAAGTTAGAAATCTCCCACTATTCGTGTAACCATTGTCACATATAGGTAATAGTTACTTACACGTGTCATATCTATCAGACACATGTTAGTTATGTGAACTATACATCAACAACCTAATTACAATTACCTTGTGAAACCCTGAAGGCATGATCCCTATGGAGGGCATCATCCAACACCCTACTGTATGCGACAGACCATTCCCAATCACTTACTGCGTATACAAACTTCCCGGTTGTATTAATCATACCAAGTACGTTAAAAGTCGTGTGACCTTTTCTTGTTCTATACCTTGTGGAATCTGAGAAGTACATGACAATAGATGTACATACCATCCAAATCACCCAAAAAATCTTATGTCAATTAACAATATCAGTCTTCACACAATGAGCAACATTAAGACTATGTGATGAATTGTTGAGGTGTCATACCTTGAAATACTTGAACCTTCTAGCCTCTTATCCTTCGCTCACAGATTTCAGTGTGGAGAGAAAATTATTTGATAATCTAAGTACTGATCCTAATACTATATAAAAATATTTACTAAAAGTTCCAAAACTTCTATCGAAATCAATTCCTAGGAACCTTACTTCGTGATGGTGTCCCAATAATGCATAAAAATTGTTGTTGGGGTAATTGTACAGGCGTATTTACTATGCTTTAACCTCCATCATCTACCAACAATTTACCCATATTTGTAATGTTTCTTTACGCATTTTTGAATTGTTAAAATACTCTAAATCAGAACCACTTCTCATTATAGCCACTAACTTAGTCTGTCACACCATCTCCTATTGAAGATTATATCTTAGAGGCATTGTGCGTTTGAATCTCCTCAACATAGTATCTTCATCATGGTCGTACTCATTATTCAGTTTATCAATAGTCCACAAGCCTAACAATTTACTACCATTGTTTCTAATTAGGTCAATCTACACATTCACAATAAATCGCGCGATCAATTATGGGTGACAACAAATTTTGGAGACTGGAGAAGAGACCCAATACTATTTGGAGAAGGATTGATGTAAAGAGAAAATATTTGTACAAACCAAGGGGTTTTTTGACCAACACAAAATTTTGGGCCCCAAGTATATAATACAAATAAATACTAACCTATGAAAAAACATACACAATAAATACAATTGTATGAAATTCAGTACCCACACATGCAATAGTTCTTACACAAAATTCAATTACTCACATAAAATCCGACTAAATGATGCATCTAATGTGTTCAGTTTATGAACATTACCTCCGTCATAGTTGTAGAAAAAGGATTGGTTTAACTTGCTGGGCGAGGATTGCACAATTTCTTGAAATCGGTCTCCAGAATTTTTATGAAACAATTTCCCCCTAAAATATTCAGTTTGGGCCATGTTTAAATGTTGTTGCAATTTGATGTAATTATAAAGTTTGATTATTAGATTTATGAGATGAAAATCAAATTTTTCTTTTTATGTAATTGATTTTTGGGTTTGGATCACATATTAATTATAAAAACTTTTGGGTCATGGGATTGAATTACATGACCCAGTTTGATCAGCGTTTTTTCTGTGTGGTAAACAGCAAATTAAAGCCCAATGCCAAGTTAATGCCGCTTAATCTTACGTTTTTTTTGGTAAATGAACCCCATATGTATTCTTAAATAACTACTAGCCGAGTATTCTAAAGGTAATTTTTTTTTGAAATACCTTGTCATGAGATCTAGTTTGCAAAATGCATGTCGCGCTGGTGTTATTAGTGCGGAAAAATAACACATGTTAAACGCGCAATTAAAGGAACCACGCTAGTGACTGAACGCAGATCAATGTCGCGCTTGTATCACAAGCATGGTGTTGCTTCGTGCAGCATGTGTAATAAGCGCAGGACTTGTGACACCAGCATGTGGTCAATTTTTTTCCAGTCACAAGCTATCAGACCGAACTTCATGCTATGAGACCGAATTGTTTTTTCGGCCGTCGGATCATCCGACGGCCGAAAACAATTTGTCACCTAAGTGACGAGATCGCGGGTCAGAACCCGCGATCCGGGTCGCAGGTTCTGACCCGAGCAACTAAAAAAACGTTTTTTTAAAAAAAAAAATTCGTTTAAACGAATCTGCCTCATCTCCGTCGTCTTCCCAATTTTTTTCTGTCTCCCGTGTCTCGTTCAACGTAAACTGCATCTCCGGCGTCCTGGGCGCCAACATCAGCACCATCTCCGGCATTCTCGGCTCCAACAACGGCACCGTCTCCGTCGTCAAACCCTCGTGCACCGAATTTCTTGCACAGGAAAGGACAGCAGCCAATTAAATCCGATTTAGGGTTCAACCGATGGGATCGAGATACCGGAAATTAAAAACTGCCAATGGAGCACCACAGTGGGAAAGCAATGATGTAGATTGAATTGAATCCCCTCCATTAGTATATGTCGATCTGCAACTCTTGCTGGTGGAAATAATTGTAGGCATACATTCACAATGATGTAAATGTAGGCATGGTGGAAATAATTGTATGCAGGATGAATTGTATGCAGAGCTGCAACTCTTGCGGGTAAGAATTGTATACAGGATGTAACCTGTTTGCTGGATTTTTTTGTATGCAGAGATGCAACTCTTGGTTGGGTATAATAAAGTCTGATTTTCTTTCTAATGATATACTATAGTCTGGTTTTCTTTGTAATGAAAGGAGATGTTGCGTTGTGGAATTATTTGATTTCTTTCTTCTGTAGGCATTATGCTCTGCAGAAGGAAAGGTTTGAAGGTGAGCTGGTTATTCTATCTCATAGTCTGGTTATGCTCTGCAGACTGTCACTGGAAAAAACAAGATGGACTCACTGGAAAAAAGAACAAAATCTGCAGAACATGAATACCTAAACCCAGTCTGTCAAGCAACCTGGGACTCATACTAGAAAAACAAGACCTTTCCAATGACATTGCAGCAAAATGGCATAAAAAAGTACTCACAAGCACTTCATTGTACCTTGCTCGAATCATAGTAAATCATCCTATAAACACAATGATAATCATCCTTCAAAACAAGAATATCACCCTAATTTCCAGCAAAGAACCAAGATTTGAATGATACAATATGCTTAAAGATTCAACCTTTGTATCAATTATATCGCAAATGTACAATCAAACCCTTTGCCATAACTGAAAATAACAGAATCAGGACAACATAACTCTTTGCCATAACTGAACTCACAAATCCATCAGAATATCAGTAAAAACGGTTAACCAAAAACATAGTAATTATTAGGAAACTTGTGGATCAACGTTTTTTAGACATTTCCTTATGTCGTGGCCTTTTGTTCCACAACCACGGCAAGTTCTAGGTTTCTTGAACGTCTTCTCCAATGCACTCTTATGTCTTTTACTAGAACTCTTTGTCGTAGGTCGAATAGGATCTTTTAAAGGTTCTCGAATCATTCACCAACGAAGTGCAGCTTGTTGGGTCCCTCCTTCACATGGCCATTCAACAAAAGTGTGCAAAATAAACGTGGTGGCCATTCAACAAAGGCGGAGGATGTGCGGCTTGAAGAATGGTTGGTGCAGTTTTTCAAGATCAGCGGCTCAT
>JAOYMZ010092054.1:0-10737 GCA_025802335.1 Pinguicula primuliflora
TCGTTTGTCGAAATGGACTACACCATAATAATCAGCATGTCGCGAGGTTCGATTTGAGATGTGATTTGATATGGTTTTGATATCGTTTCAACGATAGTAATTTTACACATCGATAATTTTACACACCAGTGACTTCAGCTACGAACAGTAACTAGTAATAGTTATTTTTTCATATATGAAGCTTAGACTCCACATGTGAAATTTCTTTTTCATATTACTCGCAGGGCCTCTTAGTTGAATCCACCATTAGCGTGCATCCCTTCAACTACCAACTCTTTTGCTATCAATGAGGGTTTGTTCCTCATTGATAAGCACCTATGAAATCTTTGAAGGTGTACAATATCAGCTCTGGCAAGTCTTCAAAAATAGACAAGCATATTTTGCAAGTTCTTGTGCTTATGTAGAAGTAGCTTTTCAGAAGGTCTTCTGGAAAAGGAACTTCCATTAAAAAATTGAAAATTGTTTGCAAAATATGTTTGTCTATAACAAAAGTCAAAATAGAGTGTTTGCATATTATTAATTTGAAAGTTACTTTTGTAATATAAATTTAACAAATGACAATAGTTTGGGAATATTGAATTATTTAAGAGAGTAAAGATATCTTAAATTTAATATTTTAAGTATTTACAAAAATATCACCACGAAAAGCACTCCAAAAGCAACTCCACAGATGCTTCTGACTTTTAGGTTTTTTTACTTCTATACAGTAAAAGCCAAAAGTCAAACGGCAAATTTGCAAACACTCCAAACTGACTTTTCAACTGTCAAAAACCAAAAGGTATTTTTATTTGCAATTTGCAAACACCTACTTAAAGTCTTAAAATCAGAATTTTCCTAGAAACAACATTAGAATCATTAGCAAGGTTTAAAAACTAAATAAAAGATCTTATATAATATAGAAATATACCCTAACCGTACTAGTCCGATTATATCCATCATCATCCACCACTTGAGAGTTGTGGGATCGACGGAGACTCCATACATGCTCATCTATATATTAAGATAGGATGTCAAAATTTCGGAACATGTTAGCGTGACCAATGAGATAGCGACATATCAGCAAGAATGAGGTACAATTTAGCACATATAAGTCTCCTTTTTTTTTTCTCTTTTTAATTCATATTTTAATACATTTAGTTTTCTCTCTCATACATTTTTTACAATCAGATATATGTGGCGAATCGCTTATCGTTTGTCGAAATGAACTACACCATAATAATCAGCATGTCGCGAGGTTCGATTTGAGATGTGATTTGATATGATTTCGATACCGTTTCAACGATAGTAATTTCACACAACGGTAATTTTACACACCAGTAGCTTCAGCCACGGGCAGTAACTAGTATTAATTGTCATTAAATGAAGTTTTGCATTTAGAATTTTTAGAGTTTTTGGTTCATCACGTAGCATTTTAATTTTTTTGCGGCTTAATTTTCATTTTTTATAAGTTATATCGAAACTATATCAACTGACATCTCTAATTGAACCACACAAAGTACAGATTATTATGGTAGTATCTTTTTAGGTGAACCTTGAACTATTTTTTTTTGTTGATAAATTCAATTTTAAAAACGGTAGAATAGTGGATTAAAATTTATATAAATATATAATATGATAAAGAAAATAATAGAAAAACAAAAGAAAGAAAGAGCTGGAGAGTGGCAGGTTAATAGGAGGAGAGCTGATACACCGCACTGCAATTGTGCATCGCTTAGCTTTGTGAGTCCGGATGGTGTAGGAGGAGAAGATCTTCAAAGCTTCTGCTTTTGCCCTTCCACCAACAATTAGGGCCTTCCGATGGCGTTAGGGTTCACCAAATTAGCCGCAGATTTGTTTGGATCCCAGGCGTTCACCAAATGCCGTAAGCTAGGTCTCTTGTCCTCAAGGCTCAAATCATCCAGTTCCATTCGTCAACAATTGGGTAATTAACCCTTTCCTTGTTGAATCTCGAGGCCAAACTGTTTGTAAACACACGCGGTTTCTGTTATACAGATGATCAGAATATACTATGTATTGCCACTGCTTGTGAATATTGAGTTTTGCTTGCTTAGTGATTATGTTTTGTGGGATTACATTTCCGTTTTTTCTTTTCACAGAAAATGGAAGCCCTTTTATGTATTCAATATCGATTCGGGTGCAATCAATACACAAGTAGCTTTCTGCTCATACTAGTAGCAGAAAAATTTGTAATAGTTTGTATGATCTTGGTTGGCTTGCTCATTATCCTTATCACTAGTGAATTAACTATTTGGTGCTTTTGGGCGTTGAAATTAGCAATAAGGCCAGCTCTAGTGCACCGTGTTGAACAACTATTCATATTTGCAAATTAGCTTCCTATGGTTATTGGGCTTTTGACTTAGAGTCTGTTCGAGATTAGATGAGGATGCCGAGATAGATGATCAAGAATTTCAAAAATGGTACAATGGTGGTGGCTTGTTTCATAAATCTGCTCGTATTGATCCAACTGCTCAAATAAATATTGGAGCTCTAGTTCATTCAGAGTCTATTGTTGGTGCAAATGTTACCGTTGGTTCAGGAAGTATTGTCGGGACCGGTGTAACACTTGGCCAATCAACAAAAACCGGGTAAATTCATATACTCGTTCCAGTGACGATTGGCAAGTAATCATATTCAATGAACTTCAGTCTGTTGACTGTGCATGGACAACATCTTTTACGTCTGCTTGTGAAAATTTTCAAGAAGCCAATTTTTATTTTTGCTTTTACCATTCATGTATTACTTAACTCAAGTTCCCTTAACGCGCATTCAAATGTTCTTGCGTCATTATCAATTAATTTCATTCGTTTTACTCAAAAACAAAATTTGCCTGTACATGATGTTGTGCTTTTCTTTTTAACTGACATTGTCTTTGAACGCAACTAATATATCTTTCTTCAGTTACAATGTCGTACTCAGTAATTGCACAATTGGTGATTTTTGTATTATTCATCATGGGGTCTGCATTGGTCAAGATGGTAAGGCGTTAAGATATCTTACCTTTTCATTTATCGTTTTTTATCTATATCTTGAGTTTACCTACAATTAACTGATGTCTTGAGTTTGTTGCTTGGAAGTATTGCTATTCTTTCTAATGTTTTAATGCATTATGTCATATAGGTTTTGGATTCTTCATCGATGAACAAGGGTGCATGGTGAAGAAGCCTCAAGTTAGTTGATCATATAATTTATGAGATTCACTTGATTTCTTGATCTTTGTCCATTAACTAGGACTAGGATTATTGCTTTGATTCCCCAAGTAAAACAGCAATAGTTACCTGAATTACTTTTTTTTAGGTTTGATTTTTCTTTCTTTCAAAGACGGAAGTTGTGGGATGGATATTACTTGTTTTATGTCAGAGGCACTTCGATTTGTTCGTGTTCTTATATAATGTAAATGTTGACATTTTCCTTGTCCTTCGACAGAGCTTGAAAGCAAGGATAGGAAACTGTGTAGAAATAGGTGCAAATACATGTATTGACAGAGGCAGGTGAAACATGTGATGATTTTAAATGGTCCTTTGCTGTCACAAACTCTGATCTGTTAGGTTTTACTCTTTTATGATAATACTCTAACATTGTTGTCCCTGTAGTTGGCGTGATACTGTAATTGGGGATGATACCAAGATTGACAATTTGGTGCAGGTATGTGACATTTTTCTGATGATTTCCTATTTTTATTCTTGTAATTCATTGTGTATGTTTCCCCTTGCAGATAGGTCACAATGTGCAGATTGGGAAAAACTGCATATTATGTGGACAAGTTGGCATTGCTGGTTCAGTAACGTATGCAATTTTCCAATTTCCAGTTTGTTACTATTGGAATCGTCAATCATGCAACATATATGTAGTTTTATTTCTAAATTCTGTTTTTATTTTCAATTCTACTCAGCTTCAGGGCTCTCAAATGCCTAACATATTCTCACCATCCCTTTCAGGATAGGAGATTATGTAACTTTAGGAGGAAGAGTTTCAATCCGAGATCATGTCTGCATAGCATCAAAGGTGTGATTCTGGATAGTTCCTTCTTTTTTCATCTTTTAATAGTTACTTATCCTCATTATATATTGCTATATTACAATGTATAACCTACAGTGCCAGTTTGAGTTGTGAGGAATTATGTTTTCACATGATATTTGAAGTGCGACTTCTTTGCTTCCTTCTGCATTTCCAGTCAGCTTTTTTTCATTTGTTTGGACATACATATGCACATGTGATTTTCAATTCTGTCCCTTGGATGTAAAAAGAATGGATGACTGAGATTATAACATGATTTTAAAGATCCGTTTAATCTGGTGCAATGGATGAAGAATTGATGGCCAAGATTAGAATTGGTGATGGGAGCGAAAATTGGGGATAGTATTATTGAGGACCCTAGAAAAACTCTATCTATATATAAAGTAATTGCTGAAGGCCTAATTTAAGTTACGCCCAAATAATCTCAAAGGAAGTCTCATGCTGATATGGCACTCTTTCAGCAGTTTGTCTACATGCCTCTTCTTTATCTCTATCTGATAAAGGCGTTATGAATTTTAATGCTGAACATTGTACACATTACATTGCCTATGCAGGTCAGACTAGCTGCTAATAGCTGCGTCACCAAGAACATAAGTGAAGCTGGAGATTATGGAGGGTTCCCTGCTGTAAGCATGACAAGTCTAATTTCTCCTGCTAGCAATTGTTAAATTGCTGAACTTGCACGATCTGGAGTAGATTCGCTATTTGATTTGGTTCACTCTTACTGCAGATGCCCATACATGAATGGCGAAAGCAAGTTGTCTGCATCCGCCAACTTCCGAAGCATTTGGCACGAAAAGATGAAGTTTGTTCAACAATTCATCAATCCCAAAGTTCTAATGAGAATGCTACATGCCAATGTAAGTATTGCAGATAGTTTCAACTAGAGGCATCGGCCGAGAATTTGGCGAGTCTTCCATCAATGCATGAACAATAGCTGTTGTTCTTATTGCTGAAAACTAATTTGTATTATAGAGACAATATAGTAGTAGTGTATGACATCTAGTAATATCTCCAGATGTATTCTAGAGAAAATATAATATCCCATAAATAGATTTATTTAAAGGAGTACTTCACTCATACAAAGTACTCGAAAGAAGGGATCAGTGGATTATCTTAGACTTTTATATAATTTCGGCTGCTCTTGACAAAATTGGTGACACATAGAATGCTTATATATAAGAGATCAAAAATCTTAGGCTTAGGTGCTATTCCGGCAACTTCGTCACCTTATTTTCTAAACCCTAATAAATGACTACTTAAACCAAAGAAAAAATGAGAAACGAAATTACTGTTGATAAAATTGTTGAAACATCACCACAACATGCGCTTTTGATCTTTTATGTATTAGTTTTCCAATGGTGTGATCAATTCCGTCAACGGACGATGCTAATGGTCGGTATAAATGTGTATTTATTTGTGTGTTCATTTATATATGCATTGAACTTATCTCATACTTATAATTATAAATATAGAGTGATTCTCAGGTGCTCAATGTTGGCGTGCTCAATAATTAGTTAATATTTTTTTGATAACATGGGAAACCCTATGGAGGTTGGTAAACCTAACGTTAAGTGCAATAGGCTGCAAACCACAATAGGGAAGTAAACTATATTTGATAAACCATATGTGACAGGCTCAAAGTGTTGAGGGGATTTGAACCCACAAACTTTGAGTGCAATTATCACTCTCTGAACCACTAGACAAACTCCTATACTAGTGTGCCAATTTTGATCGGAGCATTTGATTTGATAATGTGATTATTCACATTAAATCAGTCATTTAAGTCATTCCAATTGACCTATCTAATTTTAACCGTCATATTGTCATATCAATAAATCGTATTAAAATTAAGCACAATAACTAATTATTTAGTACAATAACATAGAATTTATCTATAAATATAAAAAAATCTACCCCTAACTAATGATAATTGACATTTAAGTAATTACACACAACAAACTTTTGGGGTAAATTTTTTTTAATGCAATAAGGTTAAAGCGATTTTTGGAAAATGTCATCTCCCAATCTCCAAAGGCTAGAAATTGCACTCGGGCCTTCGGAAGACCGGGGCCAAGCATCATTAGCAACCTTGTCCATTGGCATAAAAAAAAAAAAAAGGGAGACTCTGCGCATACAAACTATAAACCGAAATATTTAACCGAGTTGTATGAAATGACGGAATAAAACCACACGCACTGAAATGTTATTGTGCTAAGTAGGGGTATAAATGTTCAATTCGGTTGAAATTTTCAGTAGTCCGTCTAGCATTGCTCAACAAAAAATTTCGGAGTAATCTGTTTTTTCTTAATTTTTTTCCCTTTTGGAGTAATCAACGAACTCGTCATTTCAGAATCAAGAGGGACAAAATAGTCATTCCATAATTCTGTGACTTCTGGCCAGGATCTAAAAGTCCCTTCTCCCAATTTCTCCGTCGTGGTGGTTGTGGCCTGTGGGATTTCTCAGCCGATGAAGCCGTCAGCAGCAACTCGCTGGTGGATCCCCACAATAATCATCGTCGTCTCCTTTCTCATTCAATCGGCTGTATCGATCTACTGTGAGGAGGACGACTGTTACGATCTACTAGGGTACAGAAACCTTGCTTCTATCGTTTTCCTCGATTTAACTTATTTTGGCCGATTATTTGGTTGCAAATCACAAATGCATGTTAAATTTTTTCAAGGGTTTCTCAGATTGCTAATACCTCCGAGATCAAGAAAGCTTACTACAAGCTATCTCTTAAGCAGTGAGTTATTTAGTAATGGTGTTTTCAGATTATTTTTGTCGATGCTTATTTAGTAATGGTGTTTTTTAGTTTGTCGAAAAAGATATTCTAATTTTAACTTGAATTGTTTCTTGCATAGTCATCCGGATAAAAACCCTGATCCTGAATCAAGGAAGAAGTTTGTGAAAATTGCCAATGCTTACGAGGTACATAGATACTCGCATTGTTACATTTTTCAATATCAGCTCATGCACGGGTTTCAGTTAAATGCTTGATTCAGCTTTAGTCAAAGCATCTCATAGTTACATGTTCAAGAATCCAGAATGACGATAGAACTGGGATATTAGCATGTTGAGTTTCATTCGTATGGACTTGAACCAGAACATGTCATGGGAAAGCGGATAATGGATTGATCGTGTAATCAAAAAGTATTCTCGTTATGTTTGTGCTCCCGTGTTGCCTTTCAACAACATAACACTCCATATTGTGCAGATATTGAAAGATGAAGCTACAAGGGAACAGTATGATTATGCAATTGCACATCCTGAAGAGGTACTTTTGAATTGGTCAATGCTTGTATTATACTGGGTGGTGAGTACATGCAATATTTTGATTGACACTGCACGTGTTATAAATATGTTATATTTACCATGCATCATTTAAAGCATCGGCTCAGTCTTGATTTTTGATTGTTGATGAAATCATCAGCAGTTTGCTCCTTCCTTGTATTAGGTGCTTTACAACACAGCACGCTACTACCATGCTTACTATGGTCATAAAACCGTAAGATTTTGCATCTCCTCGCTACTCTTTCGTTTACAATATTGTTCCTTACCTACCAGTTCTTGAAACTTTAAACTGTTCCGTTAATAGTAATGAACTCCAGAGCATAGTAAAAGTTACCTATTCCTTTTTCCCAGGATACTCGTGCTGTTCTTGTGGGCCTCCTTTTGCTACTTTCAGGATTTCAGTATCTAAACCAATGGGCAAGGTATACTCAGGTAAATGGAGATGTCAGATGTTATTTGCAACATATTTCAATTAATGATAAATTCTCAGGTGCTCAATGTTGCTGTGCTCAGTTATTGTGTTCAATTCTAATTTGAGCCATTTGATCTGATAATATGATGGTTGAGATTAGATGTGTCATTTAAAATGATTTAAATGACATGTGAACCGTTAGATTGGCGGATGAAGAGCACAATAACTCATTATTGAGCATAGCAATATGGAGCACTTGAGAATCCGTCTTCAATAAATAATAAATGGTGGGTCATAAAATAAGGATTTAATCGTGTTACTTGCTTTTAGAATCCACAGCTTTACTCCGTGGTGCCAATATATATATTCTCTTCTTTCAGGCTATTGATATAGTGAAGAAGACTCCAGCTTACAAAAATAAACTAAAGGCGTTGGAGCTTGAGCGCACGGGGGTAATGACAACTAAGAAGAAGGCTAACAAGCAATTAAACGAGTATGAAGGATCTTTTATATATGTTCTAACTTCTATGTTTACAATTCATTCAGCAAATTAATATCCTCTAAACTTTCTTTGTTGGCTTAGAATTTCATGCATTTTCTTTCTGCCATTGTTTCTGAATTTCTCATGAAATGCATAAATAATGTGATGGATGTCATATGAGTTGAAGTGAGCGGGGCTAAATTGCTTGGTAGGGAAATGAAGGAAGAGCTTAGCAAGGAACTGGAACTGCAGATAAAGGGAGCTGAAAAGCCATCTATTTGGGGACTTCTTGGAGTCCGTCTCCTTCTGCTGCCGTACACCATGGCAAAGGTGCATTTATCATTTTTCTTTCGCCAGTGTTATGATTTATGGGTAGCTGATTCCATTGGTTGTTCTTTCTTACTTTCCATATTTTCCCCTTCGTGAGAGCTAATGTAAAGACGCAGTGGCAAATTAGTTGAATTATTCAATGACTGTTTTATCCGCAGCTACTAATATGGTACACGAGATGGTTCTGGAGGTACCAGGTGAAGCACTCACCGTATTCTTCGGAAGATGCTTCGTATTTAACGAGAAGGTCTTTGGGAATATCTTCTGATTCATGGGCATATATAGGTAAGTAAAAGATATATTGCTTTGCTATTTATTAGTTACAGTATCGTCATCAAAGTTGTGATGATTGTTCTATTTAGAACACATTTCTCCTTACAATGTTAGCTCCTCCAGATATTGGTTAGCTTTCTATACTTGCAAATGCTCTTGTAACTTGTTTAGGTAGTATTAAAAAAAGCTTGTTTATGTATGCAGTGCCAGCCTTTAATTTGTTGGTCATGCTCATGTCTGTGATTTAATTCCTCACTGGAGGACTAAACTTCAATAAATTAGCTATAACCTCGTGTTCATTAAATTTTATTTCTTTCCCTTTGGCCTCTCATGAATTTTGACACTTTTTAACTGAAGTTTTGGAACTTGTCAGATGAATCAACAAAGGTAGATCTTGTCGAAAGACGTTTATGGGAAAAACCCAACTTCGAGAGCTACCTTGCTGGAATGCGGCGGGAATCGAAGCACAGAAGATAGAAAGAAAAAGAGAGGTCGCCGTTCTGCTGGACAAGTTGATCATATTTCTTTTGATACTGATGGAAGTAAATTTTTGGTAGTACGCTTAAAGAGAAGCATAACCATTCTCTTATACTTATGCCACATAACCAGAATCCCAAGAACTGATCCCCATCGCTGTAACAGCGAAGATTCATTGCAAGCTGCATACTTTAGATGCTATGATGCGGCGTAGATTCTGCTGTGACTGATAATGTTGTAAAATTATGGAGCTTCTCGAGAGATGAACGGACGATTGTGGACCCTTCCTTTTGACTGACCGCATGTCACCGCATGTCACCGCATCCCTCAGCTTCTATATAATGGTAGCATCTTGACTAATATTTTAATTTTTTTTATATATTAGGGAGGCAGCTCTTGCCAAAATACATAGTAGTAGTTAAGTACTTTTAGGGTGGATCAAAACAAAAACTGGAAGGGCCTATGCTGTGAGTAGAGGGCCGCGACGTCCATAATATTTTAATTTTATCAAGAAAGAATGCTACATTTTTGTTTTGTGTTGTGTATAAAAAATTAATCATTTTTGGTGATTTTATATGCACATTTATTTTTATCAATTTTATTTTAGCATACATTAAAAACGATTGAGATATGAATATTGAGGAGAAAACTTAGGATTGCGAAATGAGTTATATGTATTTTAATAATAATGAGATTGTGGTCTAACAGTTAATGATAATAAGGTTGGCAAGTTCTATTGAAAAAGTGTTTTGGGCTTTTGACGGGCTTTTAAGAAAAGATGTTTTTATAAGAAAGTTATAAAATGTTTGCAGTGGGGGCTTTACTGTGGCAAAAGTTAAAAAAATAGTATGACAAAATGGATATAATACGATAAAATTTTTGGATATTTTGATATTATCGAATTGTATAGAGATAAAATTATCTTAAAAGTGAATTTATAAATATTTACAAAAGCTACTCCAAGGTAACATTTGGTTTTTGGGCTTTTAGGAGTTTTTCCACCGCCAAAAGCTAAAATCGCAAACAGTATAAAAGGGACTTCTACGATTGAAAAACCAAAAGTTACTTTTGAGAAGCACATACAAACAGACCTTTTATAAGAATAATGGTACATGTCCATACATTTTATTCATATACAATATTCAATTAATAATAAACTGCTGTATTATGTGTGAATGTGATGTGAAAGATGAGTTTGGATATGGCGCACCCCCCTGGGCGGTACCCCTCCCCGTTTGGCCAAAAAATCGACGATTTTCCACAAATTTAAATGTTATAAACCCTATAAACCCAAAGGCTAAATATTACTGCGACTTCGCCGTCGAAATAATTAAAACCCTATTTAAATGTTATAAACCCAAGAGCTAAATATCAACCCAAGGGCTAAACCCTATAAACTCAAGGGCTAAATACTATAAACTCAAGTCTAAATTTATGGGAAATCGTCGTTATTTTG
>JAOYMZ010092065.1:0-10736 GCA_025802335.1 Pinguicula primuliflora
TGCATAATTTTGTTCATCCATCCTTTCTTGCTGCTGAGCTTAGATTACTGATCAGTTCCAGATGGTTGCACTCGAACGGATATTCAACACACTTTTTGTACCTAAAATCCTGTTTTGCACACAAAATCTCATTTGTTCTTCATGAATCAGTTAGTAATATCAGTCACTGAAATTTGTGATAATCTCTAGGACAATGAAGCTAATTAAGGAGTGAAATAGTAGATAATGACCTCTAAAGTGAGCTCAAAATATAACATAATTTGTGCTCATCAAGGATACAGAGCTGAAGGTAATGTCGAACATGGATCTTTACTTAAATGAGAAGAGGATACCAGATGATGATAATTTTGATATTTTGGGGTGGTGGAAATCAAATAGGGGTAAGTTTTCAATCTTACATAAGCCTGCAAAGGACCTTCTGGTTATTCCAGTTTCTACAGTTGCTTCAGAATCTGCTTTTAGTAAATGTGGACGTGTCATTATTCCTCAGCGTAATAGACTTCATAGCACCACAGTTGAAGTTCTAACGTGCACTCGAAGTTGGTTGAAGTTGAATGATATTTTTTTATAAAAGTATTTTATATAGTAAGTTTTATTTGATATCATCCAAGTTTAATTTTATATTCCTTTAATGCAGGAAATGCTGCAACTTATCTCGAGAGTGTTTTAGAGGATTTAGATGATGAAGATGAGAATCAATAAACAAACTTTGATAACATCTGGATTCAAATTTGGACTTATTTATATTCTAAATATTTTTCATTATGTGGTTATGATGTATGCTTCAAACTATTATAGTTCTCTGTTGCAACAAATTTGATTCTATTCCGAGCGTGCTTTAAAAGATTTATGATTTATGCTTCAAATTATTATATTTCGAACCAAATTAATATTGGAATTCTTTCATTTTTTAAATTAATTTTCGGGTCTGGCCGGGTTGAAATCGACCCGACCCCTGCAACCCAGACCCACAAGGCAACCCACCTCCGGGGTAGGGCAGGTCCGGGGCGACCCACCTCCGGAGTAGGGCAGGTCCGGGTCTGTCCCCCAGGGCCCTAACCCGCCCCGCCCCGCCTCGTCCCATTGCCAATCCTACATATCCGGACCTATACATCCTCTCGACATTAAAAGAAGCACTGGTAGCGGATCTTTATGAAGAAACAGAGTAGGGAGCACAATGGACTCATACTTTCAGAAGGCAACTCAGACAATGGGAGGAAGATAGAGTCATACAACTCGGACAAACCCTCATGAACTAAAAGCTGAACAATGATCAGCAAGACAGGCTATTATGAATTGCTTCTACCTATGGAAACTTCTCTACTTCCACATCATACAACACTTACAGATGCAGTCAAAATCCACAAAATGCAGGAAATATAGCATTGTCAGCGGTGTGGGGTAAAATAGTTCCGAAAAGGATACAGATGTTCGTGTGGAGAGTCCTCATTTGAAGAATACAGACTGTGGATAACTTAGTCAGAAGAGGAATCACATTCACAGACGCAGAGAAAAGGTGCATATGGCTTGATCAACAAGAGGAATCAATTTCCCATCTATTCTTCCAGTGCGAGCATGCCAAAGAAATATGAGAGACAGTATACACATGGTTTGGAACGTAGATGCCGCAGGAGGAAGAACTGAACAATCATCTGAAACAGCACATGACGCTACTAAAATGCTGGACTGGTAGTGAGATTTGGAAAGCAATCTGACAGGCTACCTTGTGGTATATATGCAAGGAAGAAAATGTAGTCAGATTCGACAGTGAAGGCGTGATGGATGTCGAAGAAATGATTAAACTGCCTACATGGTCTTGGGTGGAAGCACACGACCTAACGGCCCAGACAGTGACTACATCAGATTGGATGCATCACCCTAGACTCACTTGCGGATTAATGTATGCTCTTAAACCTCCGTGAAGATATAAAGCTTAGCAGGTAGCAGGTAGCAGGAAGCAGGAAAATATTCTCCTGCTGTAGGGCATTCGGATATGATGTTCGAAGCCACATTTGTAAATAGAACTGTAATATTTTTACGTGTTCAATGGAATCCATTTTCTTACAAAAAAAAGTCTGTCTGAGTTCAAATCCAAACACAAAAGTCATTTTATTCACTGCTTTTGGTGTCAAAACAGCACCATTACATCAAGGAAACACTAGTTTCTACAAGATGCATATTCAAATATTTGCAATAAGAACAGACGGTATTGTCTTCCCCTTCAATTTCTTTGTATTCAGTATCAGTAAGCATTCAGTGGAACATACACAGCAGGAGAGCAATTGAAGAACCCAAAAGGCTTACCCATAAACCCAATGTGTTCCACTTCTGCCCCTCTACATATTGACCTCTGATGTGAAAGCTTTTCCCTTCGGTCTGTACAATTTGAAGGGGTTTCACATCACTTCTATGTACCCCGCCCTTGTTTCACTAGAGGTATAATTCGTCAGTGATTCAACTGGAGGTAGCGGAACAAGCTTGAAATCTACAAAATCCAGAAAGGGTGCCTGTTGAAACATCAAAGAGTAGCGCGGCCAATTTCTTGGCATCCTCTCCACAACCAATTTGGGTGATGACTGGCTTCTTTTTCACCACTACAGGATGAGGAGAAGATATCTTCTTTATCCCAAACCCAAATAAGTCATCAAAGTGGGGTGGTATTTCTCACTGTCAAAATTTAGGTTAAAAAAAACTGAGACTCAATCCTACATTGCTAAGGGCACTTCCAAACCCCAATTGGAGGCTCTGTTTTTTAACCCTCCAAAGTATAAAGCAACAGGTGCCGTGCATGATGTTCTGAGTTGAATGTAGAAAATTCGTTCTTTCTTCTTTTTGCGACATATTTCTCAAATTCTCTCCTTACCCTTTTTGTTCCTTCAAGTTGCCGGCAACCTTGTCCAATCTTGTCTTCTGCAAGTCCCACACCAAAATAATTTGGGATTGTAGATTGCTAATCTCTTCAGCCATCTATTTTTACTATCAGGATTTATAAACCAAACCAAACTAAACATACCCAGTAAATCCCGCACTTAAACAGGGTCTGGGGAGGATATGATGCATGCAATCATACCCCCACTACTCAACAGGATGGAGAGATTGTTTCCGTGGAGACCCTAGCTCGAAAGAAAAAAAAAACAGAAAAGAAAAAGAAAAAGAAAAAAGGAAAAAAAGAAGTAATAATGATAAAAAAAATACAAAATAATAATAAAAAAATACAAAATAATAATAATAGTAAGAAGAAGAAGAAGAAGAAGAAGAAGAAGAAGAAACGAATATAACTGAAATAATTACTTACCCCAACCATGCACTACATACATACCGAAATAAATAAATGCATACACAAATAATGAACAAAATAAATAGCTGCATTCTACTCTTAACAGATGAAATACAATTAGGTGCAACCTATCCACTAGTATGTCCCACTTATTTCTATCAGTTTAAAGGTCAATAAGCAAATAACTACTCTATATAGTCTTATGTGTCTTTGACCGTAATATGACGTCTCCAGCTCGCCCTATCAGAGGTTATGTCCTCGGAGAGGTTAATCTTACTAAATATAATCGAATCTGCTCATCCTATGTCCTCTTAGGTCTCCCCCGCCCTCATTGCCCTTCGATTTGTAATCCTTCAACTTTCCTGACTGGATCGTCCAAACTCCTTCTGCGTACATGTCCAAACCATCGTAACCTACCCTCCCTCAGTTTGGCACTTATAGATACGACACCTAGTGTATCTCAAAAGACCCCATTTGGAAACTTGTCTAATTACATGCGACCACACATCCACCTTAACATTCGCATCTCTGCCACTTTAAATTTCTGCGCATGAGACAGCCTCATAGCCCAACACTCTGACTCGTAGAGCATTACCGGTCCTATAATCATTCTATAAAATTTTCCCTTTTACTTGAGTGGGACTTTTTTATCGCACAACACTCCAGTAGTCGACCACCATTTCATCCATCCAACCTTGAGGCGATGGATAACATCGTCTTCCACACATCCATCCTTTTATATGATGGATCCTAGATATTTGAAACTATCTTTCTGTTGGAAGTTCTGGTTCGCAATCATAACTTCCATTCTACTTTCCTCTATTTCATTGGCAAAATTACATGCCATATACTCCGTCTTCGAGCGACTCAATCGGAGACCCTTAGCCTCCATATCACTATCCAACGCTGCAACTTAACATTGACCTCCTCCTTCGTCCCAGTCACTAAGGCAATATCGTCAGCAAACAACATACACCATGGTACTTCATCCTGTAGATCTTGAGAGAGTACATCTATAATTACCACGAAAATAAATGAACTCAGTGCCGACCCTTGATGCAATCCTATATCCACTGAAAAATACTTGATTTCTCCCACTGGGATCCACACGCTAGTCTTCGCACCCTCATACGGATCTTGTATAGCCCTCACCATCATCTATGAAACCTTTTTGATTTCTAAACATTCCAGACAATCTCTCGTGGTATTGTATCATATGCCTTCTCTAGGTCTATAAAGACCATGTGGAGATTCCATTTACGTGCCCAGTATTTTTTCATTAGTCGTCTGAGGAGATGGATTGCTTCCATCGTCGACCTCCCTGGTATAAAACCAAATTCACTTGCACTTCTCCCTGTAGTCTATGTTCAATAACTCTCTCCCATAATTTAATAGTGTGACTTGGGAGTTTAATATCCCGATAATTGCCATATTGTTGCACATCCCCTTTGTTCTTATTGAGTGGAACTACTGTGCTACTTCGCCACTCCTCTGGCATCATTCCTGTCGTCAGATAATGTTAAAAAGAGTCGTTAGCCATTTAACTCCTATGTCTCCAAAACACTTTCACACTTCAATCGGTATGTTGTCAGTCTCTATGGCTTTTGCACCTCCCATCATATTAAGGCTCCCTTCACCTAATCTGACGATATCTGTCTAACCACGCCCTAATTTATAGATCGGTGCACCTCCCCATCCCCTACACAGCTACTATGTTCACGTGTCTCGTTAAACAATTTACTAAAGTATTGTTCTCACCTCTCTTTTATATCCCCTCCGAGAAAAGGATTTTTCTTTCTTCATTCTTGATAAATTTAACAATATCAATATCCCTGCTCTTCCGAGCTCGTGTCTTTGCAAGCCTGTATATATCTTGCGCCCCTTCCTTAGTATCCAATCTCGTATACATACCCTCGTATGCCTTACTTTTGGCTTCCGCCACGACCCTTTTTGCTTCAACCTTTGCCTGACGGTACGCCTCTTTTCGTTCTATCCTCTCCTCATCCCCATTTGCTATTATAAGTTGCCTAAATCTATCCTGTTTAGCTTTAACTTTTGTCTGCACCTCCTCACTCCACCACCATGCTTCCCTATTGAGCCTCGCTCTGACGGATGTTACCCTTACAACTTCTTTAGCTGTATCCCTAATGATTGTAGCCAGGGGGACCCATAAACGATCTGCATCTTCAATCATCAAGTCCACACACGCAGGAACTACCTTATCTCTGAAGACGGAAGCCGCCTCGCCCTTAAGATTCTTCCACAGTATCCTTTCTCTACCTCCTCGCCTCCTCTCTCCCCCTGTTCCTCGTACCTTGACATCCATCACCAAAAGACGATGTTGTGACACCAATGATTCTCCAGGTAAGACTTTACAATTTGTGCAACAACTCCTATCCCTCTGGCGCAACAGGAAAAAGTCAATTTGTGTGCATCGCCCTCCACTATGGTAGGTGATCAAATGCTCATCTCTTTTCTTAAAATATGTATTGACCACCATCAATTCATCAGGTAGAAATCCATTGGCACTTATTCATCAGTGAATTCTTTGCACATCTCATAATCATACAGCTAGGATGGTGTCCATCAGGTTCATGATGGGAGAGTAGCTTCATTACCAGCTTGAGACCCTACTTCTCCCTGGTCACAAGTCTCCTTACCAGAAGCATTAGAAGCAACACAGTGACCTTTGTCAGAAGAAGAGTTGTTAGGTTTTTCAGAGTTGATCCTGAGATCAGATTCTCCTTTTGAGTTGTGCTCCTCCATTGCGTCACTCCAATCAAGTTCAGCTGTGTGAGTTGATAGATCAGCTCGCCAGTACCATGCTCTATATTCCTCAAAGATCACATCTGAACTTGTGATCAGCCATGTGTTCACTGGATCATACAATCGATATGTCTTGTAGTCTAAGATTACTCGAAGCAGAATACGTGTGGTGCTTTGCATTCAAGCTTTGTTCTTTTGCAATTAGGCACATGCACATGTGCAAGATAACAAAAGACCTTAAAATGCTCCACAGATGGTATGTGATTACTCCAAGCTTCTTTAAGATTTTGTCACGAACTGCCATAGATGAACTCCTATTCAGCACATGAATGGCCCACATAACTGCTTTTGTCCAAAAAGTGCGAGGGATCTTCTTGGCGGAAAGCATGATACATACCAGATTCATGATGGTGTGTTTTTTCCTTTCAGCAATTCCATTCTGCTAAGGAGAAAAAGGTGTTGTAAGTTGTTTGTCAAATGCCTTGATCTGTACAAAAAGAGATAAACTTGTTGCTAGTGAATTCACCCGCTTGATCTGTTTACAGGCTTTGAATATAGCTACAGGACTCCTTTTATACTTTGGCTTTAAAGATCAAGCATTGATCAAAAGCCTCAGATTTGTCAGATAGTAGATATCCCTACGTTTTTCTACTAAAATCATCGATGAAGGTGAGAACATCTCTATTACCATTAAAGATAAAGGGGATCAGACCACAGATGTCTGAATCAACCAGTTGTAGAATGAAAGTGGCCCGTTTGGTACCTTCCTGAGGAAAGGATCGACGTTGTTTGCCAACATGACAATCTGTGCACACTTTCTGAGTGACCTTAATTTGAGGAAACCCTTCTACGATCTGCAGCTTCTACAACATCATGAGTCCCCTCCAACTTAAGTAAGCATAGTGATGGTGCCAGTTGGTGCTTTGATCCAGTGCTTGTGCAGTAAGACAGTGGGAACTCTAGAAGATGATGCAGCAACAGGAGCAACCAGAATGAAGTACATGCGGTTAGTACTCATATTGGTCTAAAAAACAATTCCTTTCTCATCGTGGTATCCCATGCACTTATTGTTCTTAAACAAAATTGCAAGTCCCTTTTCTCAAATCTGAACAACACTAAGAAGATTGTTGTGGAGTTAAGGGACAAAGAAGAAATCAGATATCACATGAGTGAGACCTTGTACTTCGAATCTGACCTTGCCTTTTCTCTCAACACTTAAGCCCGTGTTGTTGTCAAGTTTTTCCAAATTTGTTAAGCTATTGTGCAGATCATGAAATACATACTTGTTTCCACACATATGATCAGTAGTGTTCAGGTTATGAGGTTCCATTAGCACCATGAGCAACATTTTCTTCCTCGCATTCCAAGAACATTGCCCTTGATTCCCTTGGATCTCTCTTAGTCCACGGAAATTTCAATTAAAAGTGTCCACGAACATGGCATCTGTAGGATCCTATGGAAGATCTGTTAAAATTTGACCTCCCACTGGCACGACCATCTCTCTCTCACCCTTGACCATCACCTAGGCCAAAACTCCTCCTAGTCTGTGCTTGCAGTGTTTTCTCTTCATTGTCATGTCTGCAGATCCTTTGCCCATGGACCAGCAAACTACTCTGAAGCTCATCAATAGATAGTTTGCCAAAGTCATCGGATTCTTCGATGGAACACACCACGTAATCAAACCTTGAGGATTGTGAACGCAATTTTTTTCAATCACAATGATCTCTTCCATCTTTTCACCATGAGACTTCATTTGGTGGCGATGGTTAAGATCCTGGCAAAATAATTATTGGCCATTTCATCAGTGGTCATATGGAGTACTTCAAAATCCATTCTAAGAGCCTGCAATTGAGCTCTTTTCACACGAGTGGTCCGTTGATATTTCCATTTGAGAGAATCCCATATATCTTTTGATGTTTCTTTCTGCAATATGGTCTCAAGAATTGACATGTATATTGCTTGGAACAGGTAATTCTTGGCATTGAGATCCTTTAATTTGAGATCATCACTTGATTTCTCGAGTTTGGATCCATCTGCTGCAGCAGTTATCTCAAACTCGACCAATCCCCAATACTCCTTGGATCTTAGAAAGTTTTCCATTAGAATAATACAACGGTCGTAGTGGCCATAGAACTTTAGAATTGAGGGCTGAACAAAATTGGAATCAATCATCTTTTGCATGGATGATAGATGCACAACCTACTATTCTGATATCAAATATTCGGATGCAAAGAAGAAGCTTTGTAATTCATAAGTAATGGAATGAAAATTTTAGTCGTTTATTGAATGAAAAGGGAATCGCAATATGTAGCCTTACATGAGTTTAACAGTCTTAGCTATTGTTGGGTTTAAAAAAAAGAAAAAAAAAGCTATTGTTGGGAATAGACTGCTCAACATAAGCAACTAACTTACGTCTAAATGTTAAGGCAGACAAAATCAAGGCGACAATTGCTAAAGATCCGGAACAAGATTTGGTCACAGCCGTTAAAGATGAATAACAAGATTTGGTAGGTATAGACAATAATGGTAGACAATATCTACAAGTTTGCATATTGTATATAATGTAACACAGATGTAAATATCAATTAAGTAATACAATTCATTTCATACAATCAAGTAATCTTTCATGGTATCGGAGCGACTTGCTCACACAGATTGATCCCAATTCGTTCCCTGTAATCTCTGGTTCATCTTCTCAAATCCATACCTACAAATCTCTTGTTCCCTTCAAATCTCTTGTTCCCTGCAAATCTATCGTTCTCTCTAAGTCTCTTTCTTCTACCTCCAATCTCAACACATCTTCTCAACAACCTGACTTCTATTCATCCTCATCTTTCGTCTGATCAAACCTTCTTTTTTTTTTTCCAAAAACCTTCATCATATCTCTAAATCTCAAATCACCAAACTATGACATTCACTCCTCTAAATCTCTCTCAATTTGTCTCCGTTAAACTAGATTCGACAAATTACTTGTCATGGATCTCCTAAATTGTACTAATTCTCAAAAGCTACGATCTTATGTCTGTAGCAGATGGTTCTTTGACTTGCCCTACTGCCACACTGTTGGCAAAAGATGGTGAACAATCGGCTAAAAATCCTGACTTTTACGAATGGATTCACAAAGACCAATTCGTTCTTGCACTGATCAATGGCTCACTCTCAGCCGAAATTCTCCCAGAAACATTTGGTCTCGTCAATGCTGCTGCAGTCTGGGACAAGCTATCTCGCATATTTTTGTCAAAGAATGCATCTCGTGTTCTGAATTTGATAAGGCATCTACACAATCTCCAACTGGGTCAGCAATCCTGCACCACATTCCTTCAGTCCGCCAAGTTGCTCCTAGTAGAATGGTCTGTGTAGGTCGTTCGGTGACAGACGATGACCTGATTGATTATGTCGCCGGAGGACTTTCCCCATTCTTTCACATGTTTGTGCCGCATATCACATTTGCAAGATGATTCTCAACCTTGTCTATGGAAGATTTTGAAACATAACTTCTTACCTACGAGACTCTCATCAGCGTTCCCATAGTTCCTGGACCAGATTCAGTCGCACTTTGGTCATCCAAGGATACCCTTGAGTTTGGCGATCCCCATTCTCTGTCACAATTGCGCGGCCTGCATCATCGTGGTTGTGGACGATTCATCGGTGTAGGATGCTATGGGAAAGGCTATGTCCGTGGGCATTTTGGTGGTGGTGGCCGTTTTTCACAATTCTCGTCATCTGATTTCTACCAGCATGGGATAAACCCAGCAAATTTTGGGTTTCAGAATCGGTCTCCTGGCCTTTTGTCTCAGCAGCAAGACGATGTTCTTGGCCAGTACCATCACCAGGCCCTTTTCAGAATTATCAACGAAGCCCATATGGTGTTGGAGATGTGGGGCACATGAATCAACATCACATAAATCAGCTTTTAAATAGAGTGACATCCGAATCGGGCCAAATGCTTGGCGGCCCAACTACTAGTAGCAGCAGTCTCAATAGTTTTCCTCGGTTGACCCATATTGCTTCCAGCAACCATAATTCGTATACCAGTCAGATCTGTGGAGGTAGGAGTCATACTGCTCTAGATTGCTTTAATCGTACGGATCACACTTTTCAGGGTCGACATCCTCCTGCAGAACTCATGGCCATGATTGCACAGTTTAATGCTACTGTTGATACTGGGATGTGGTTTGCCCATTCAGGGGCAAATAATCACATTACTAATGATTGGACTAATCTTTCGCTATAGGAATACTATTCAGGAGGGAACGAGGTTACCGTAGGTAATGGGAAATCTCTCAAAGTCAAGCACACTGGTTCAATAAACTATCCAATTTCCTCTGGTTCGCTTAAACTCTCTAATGTTTTGTATTGTCCCGATGCATTTGCCAAATTATTATCCGTTCATAATTTCTGTTGGGATAATAATTACTTCTTTGTACTCTCTAAATTTGGTTATTTTGTGAAGGACAACAAAACGGGGAAGATGCTCCTTTAGGGTCTCGTCTCACTCGTTCCATATCAAGAATTTACTTCCTTCGGTGGGAAAAATAGGAATTTTGGACACCTTATCTGCTTATGGTAAGTGATGGGACAAATGTAACGTCACACTAATGTGCAAGTATACACATTCGTACAAGTAATACCTTACGGAAAGTAAGGGTCATATCCCACAAGGAGTAGTCCTAAACACGCTCAATCTACGACT
>JAOYMZ010092076.1:0-10735 GCA_025802335.1 Pinguicula primuliflora
CAGCAGATCCGTTAGTACGAGGCTCAAGGATAATAATCATATTTGGATTGTGGAAATTAATAAGATTCATTAGGGCAAAAACCGATGACATATTTTGAATCCCCTGAATATTCCAAGATAAAAGTCGTAAATCCATAAAAATATCTTGTTTTGGGAAGGAGACAGAAACCAATTTTGGTTAAAATAGATGAAGGAATGAGGCAAATGCAAAAGTGCTATGCCTCATCCTGAGCAGATAGCTGCCTGAGTGCTGAGAACGAGGTTGATACCCGCCTACCTGGATAGCTGACTGAGTAGACCTCAGATCGCTATCATGTGATTCTGTGTCCTCCACTAACATTTCATGATCATGTGATCCTTCTATGTCTATGGAGATTACAGGGAGCTCTGGCCCCATATCAGAGGCCACCTGTTGAGACGCAGACTCACCCATACTGCTCTCGTCGTGTGATAAACCTGCATGTAAAACGTTAGATAGTTGGGTCCCACCAATCGTATGTTGTTTAATGTGAAAACTTGGTTTGTCACGTCATTTTTCGTGACTAGTCGTAAACGCCATATGTGAGCCTTCCTCCAATAGGGGGTGGAGAACTGTAACTGTCGAGTGGTTAGTGTTACCACATGTATCCATGTTCACAGATGTTGATTCGGGAGAGGTAGCGGAGGCAACGGAAGCAGGAGAGGGCAGGGTGGCAACAGAAGGGGGCAGGGTGGCAAAATTGACCGCAGAACCTGGAAGCGACAAGTTGTCTGAACCTGAACTTACTTTCTTGGACCACGATGGCTCCTTAACAAGTGACATTCTCTTTCTTTTACCCTTGCCCCTAGAGTCAACAGCCTTATGAGCTGCTGACAGCTTCCGAGCTTTAATAGGTTGGGCTGGGATCGACAATACTTCAGTCCGCGTGTTTGGAGTAACTTGGGCATCGGGTTCAACTGACAATAAGGCTGCAAATCGGGAGGATGTCTCCACTAGGCCAGGCTGGGAAGGCTTTGTAGAGGGCTGTCTCCCTTTCTTTTCAACAATCATCCAGGGCCCAGGTTGGGCAGAAATAGGGGGGCTGATGAGGTGAGATGGCACAGAAGCTGATCGTCCATGTGGCTGGGAGGGGATAGGGTAAACATTGCCCGAGTCCTTATTACCATTCAAGATAGAGTTGAATCCAACATCTTTGCCGTGATTTGCGGAGGTCGGCCCGTCATTTGTGGAAACTGTGCCGGGAATTATGGAAGACGGATTTTCTCCAATGGTCCTATCCTTACATGCATCATCCGCCGAAACATTGCTATGGGCCGGAGTAGAAGTTTGCCCTTTGCTTCCGAATGTGCACGATGCCTTAGTGTGCCCAAATCTGGCGCAATAATAACAAATCTCGTGGAGATCTTCGTATTGCACCGGATAAGCCACGTTATCAATCGTAATAGAGAGCACGAGGGGCTTTCGGAGATCAATTCTGACTGCCACCCCAGCGAACAAACCCCTCTCCCGAGACTCTGTATGAGAATCAGCCTTAATGTATGTTCCAATTGATGAGACCACCTCGCGAAGAAGAATCTCGCAAAAATAATATGTAGGAAGCCTAGGAATACGAATCTAAGTGACCACATTATTAATATGATCGTCCTTTGTATTAAAGCTTCTGTGCCAGGGGAAGACTCGGAGAGGTAGTGACTCGCTATGGTATGCGGTCCTTCGAACAATGCTTTATCGTAATCTTTGGGATTGGAACAATGAAGCTCATAAAAACCATTATCAATATCAACCAATTTCAGCACTCCCTTTGGTTTCCAGTATTGAGTGAGATACTTCGACAGAGTCTGGAAACCTATGTGTCTTCCCAACGGCCGAATGATAAGAGTTTTTGCCATGGTCACTTCAATTTGTTTGTGAACATGGTCGTTGAAATTAACCGTGGGCCCAAAGTCATTTCTTGAGTGAACCACATCCCCTGGACGTAGGGTTATCGGATCTAGATCTGGAATATTGTTCTTTTGCACCACCGCACTAAAGGAGAAGGGCCTTTTTGTTGGAGGCTGAGATTCAGAGCGAGGGTCCTGTTCATCGACTGATGGTGAGGTAGATCGACCGTTAATCGTCGGAGCCGCCGGAGGCGCTGGAGCCGCTGTAGCAGAAGCGGTCACTTTCTGAAGACAGGGATTCGCAAGCAGATCAGGGAAGCCCTCATCTGTTAGCATCCTCTCATCATCCATTGGATGATTGGTGGGATTTGCACGATGAAGAAAGCAGGGTTTTAGAGAGAAGGTAGAGCAATTTTCCTAGAGAGAGAGCGAAAATAGGAATGCAAGTCTTAAAGAAGGCCATTCGCTCAGAATTTTTTTCCGCTCCCGAATAGTGTGCCGAATGGTGGTTCAGAATTTTAATTTGGACCGTTGGATCAAAATTCAACGATATAGATCAAAAGTATTTTCAGTGAACAGTTAAATGAGTCCTTTGATCTGAATCGTTTAATTTTGATTCAACGGTTCAGATTAAAATTCTGGACCATCATTCGGCATATCACTGTGGAGCTAAAAATTATTCCATTCACTCATATGAGAAGAAAGATTTTACAAAAGGGTGCAAGTTTTTTTTGATCGGTGCAAGTAATTTCACAATTTTTAAAAATGGACCACGGAATGGTAAATAATAGATTGTGTTATATTTTAATATTATAAACATAATTTAATCATAATTTGGTTCTTTATTTCCCCTCAAGATTTACCCTGTTTCATGTTAAAATTCCCGGGAATTCCAACCATCCATTCCATTCCCGATCCACCGCCGCATCTCATTCTCGGAAATACAAGCCGCCGCCGCCGCCGCCTTCTGTCTGAAAAGGGTACATCGGCCCGGAACAGAAGTTATGGAAACCTAGAAATAAGCATATGGAGGAACCCAGCACAAGCTCGTCGTCGATAGAACCCAAGACTCCGGTCTCGAAGCTTCTTGGATCCTCGTATCGTAGGCCCCCATCGTCCCGCACAATCTACAGCGACCGATTCATACCCAGCCGTTCGTCTTCAAACTTCGCTCTATTCAATATCCCCAATTCCAGTGCCAATGAATCTTCTGATGATTCGCGCTCCGCTTATACTAACTTGTTAAAGTCTGCCCTTTTTGGGCCAGAATGCGTTGGTGGGGTTAATGGGTTTCAGCCATTGACTCCAGAGAAATCTGTTTCCGGTGGAAGATTTGGCAGTAGGGGTGGTGATGATAGATTGCTGGTCAGTCCTCCCAACTGCAATATTTTCAAGTTCAAGACTGAGACGCGGAAATCGTTGCATTCCTTGTCACCGTTTGGGCTTGATGATGAGCTACCAGGGATGTCCCACAGTCCGGCTAAGGCTCCCAGGAAAGTACCAAGGTCTCCTTACAAGGTTTGGTGCATTTGTCGCAGAGGATTTCCAAGTTCGGTCCTTCTGTTGCTTACCAACAAAAAGTTATGTTCTTTTGTGATTTTCTCTATGATTATTTGGTTGGGTCTTTTTTTGTGTGATTGGTGATCTTAAATTCCAATTAGGGCTTATGTTCGTGATGCTTATCTTTCAACTGTAAAGTCAATTTACAATTGCCTTTTTTATTCCCTTCTTTGAACTTTGAGGTGCTGGGGTTCTTTGGATATCTTTTTTGTAATTCTTGCTCACCCTGGAAACTTTATAGCTTTGTGAGTGAATGTTATTTGGAAGCTCAGAGATTTCTTGATTTCTTAACAATAATAATATATCCGCTTAAGCTAATTTCTATTTTGGTGTAGGTTTTGGATGCACCTTCTTTGCAAGATGATTTTTATCTAAACCTTGTTGATTGGTCATCACACAATGTGTTGGCTGTTGGATTGGGTAATTGTGTTTACCTGTGGCATGCTTCTAGCAGTAAGGTAAACACCAGTGGTTATAGTGCCTTCGTATTTTCATATAGCTCTTGATTTGAAATTGATGTAATGCATGTGAAGGTTGTCAAATTGTGTGATTTCGGAGATGATGATAGTGTCTGCTCTGTGGGCTGGGCCCAACGCGGCACACACCTTGCTGTTGGATCAAGTAGCGGAAAACTGCAGGTAGTCTATTAAGCATTTCTCTATTCTATTCTTTTATTGATAGGCAATGAACTGATTTTCAGGCATATTTCTGTAGTAAATTAGAAGATTGCCATCTACATGGGGTATGAGGATAAAATGGCAGAAATATCCATTACTTTTGATATATGCTGGTTCTCCATTCTTTAACCACACTCTATGTTTATTTGAAATTGTGGTCTTATATTTTTCTTAAGTTATGATATGTGCTGTACTAGCTGTATCCCATATGTTGGGTAGAATATTTCTATTGGTTCTTGGTGTTTTGCTTCTCCATTCTCATGATAGGAGCTTAATGTCTTACCTGCAGTTATGGGATGCGTCACGCTGCAAGCGGATCAGAACAATGGAGGGGCACCGGCTGCGAATTGGGGCCCTTGCCTGGAGTTCATCAGTCTTATCATCGGGTAGCCGAGACAAAAGTATTCTCCAGCGAGATATACGTGCACCGGACCATTATGTTAGCAAGTTAAATGGACATAAATCAGAGGTACTTACTCCCACTGAGGTTTTGCTTTTCAAACAGACCGTAGCCATAATCTTTTTGCTTGATTCTAATATGAAATATTTTAGTCATGCGACTGAATATAACTTTCGCCGATCTAGGTTTGTGGATTGAAGTGGTCCCATGATAATAGAGAATTAGCATCTGGTGGAAATGACAATAGAGTAAGTAGTTTTTCTGTTGGGTGCAGAATGCTTGAAGTTTCAACGTGTGCTGGATTCTGATTTAACTAGACGTGCACTTTTTTTTAGCTATTTGTTTGGAATCAACATTCAACCCTACCCTTTCTGAAATACTGCGAACACACTGCTGCTGTTAAAGCGATCGCATGGTCTCCCCATCTCCATGGCCTCCTTGCTTCCGGTGGCGGTACTGCTGATCGATGCATTCGTTTTTGGAACACTACTACCAATTCACAACTGAGTTGCATGGACACTGGAAGTCAGGTAAACTTGCCTGCCATCAATGAACTCTTTCACAACGCAGTATATATTCGTTATCATGTTAATATGTGTTGTCTTAGATTTCAAAAGCAGATAAGTAGCAACAGTTGGAATATCATCTTTCTTCTGGAGTTGAGTAAACCGTGCGTAACTGAACTTGGAATAAATTATCGCAGGTGTGCAATCTCGTATGGTCTAATAATGTCAATGAACTCGTGAGTACCCACGGCTACTCCCAGAACCAAATTATTGTGTGGAAATATCCCACAATGTCAAAGGTACATACATCCCACTGGGAAAAAACCATAGCATGGAGAGCATAGAAAAGCCTCTGAAATGGAGCAAGTGGTTTGCAAGTTTCTTTTCTTTCAGTTTTCTGTAACTTCGAAATAATTTTAAGTTTCTTTCGCATGCCAATGCAGTTGGCTACTCTAACAGGCCATTCGTTTCGGGTACTCTATCTTGCCATTTCGCCAGATGGACAGGTTCGTTGAAGATCTTTTCAATGTAGAAATATTGTCCCACACGGATTAGAAAAGTAAAGAAAAATAAATTAAATAGGAATGCTATAATCTATCAACTTAGCCTCAAGGTTTTAACGAGAATAGCTAATTTGGTCCACACGCTCAACTTAACACATGATACCCAAGGTTCTATTTTCATCTTTCACATCCTTCTATTCTCAGGTGACCAAAACATGTTTGTTTTTTTGTAGACGATCGTAACGGGCGCTGGTGATGAAACACTTCGGTTCTGGAACGTCTTCCCTTCGCCCAAATCTCAGGTTAGCACTCCAACTTCCTTATCTATGATTCCTGCTATCTCAAACTCAAAGCTCTATCGACTGCCACAATCTACTCACACCTCCTGTGCGCTGTGCAGAACACTGAGAATGTAATCGGAGCATCTTCTATGGGTAGAAGTCAGATTCGATGAGCATTACAGTTCGTATGCTTTTTGTTTGCTCCATGGCAACGAAAGACTGCAGTTCTGCAGACTGATTTGAGCTCCAAACAAGTTAGTCTTACCAGAGACATTGGTGGTATTACCTCATTGATATTATGTTCAATATTTTGCCTCGTGGTCTTAGTAGTAAAACTATATTATTCAATAGCCAACATGTTACAAACATACCAACGTAAAGAAATTTCGAAATCTTGTAATTCACAAAGGCATGTGTGTGTCTTCTTCTAAATCAAATCAAACATAACTAATAAATTCCGCCATTAGGCAGGGTCTATCTTCTTCTACCTCCCCCATTTTGACTAACAACCTAACATCCCCTAATATATATACAACTTATAAGAATATACTATTTTCACGCTCAATAACCAATTGAATCTGAGCCACTAGATGCGGAAGCCTGAAGATCAGGCCCCTTCTGAGCCGTCCATCCCTGATGCAAGATTTTGAGGCCAAGGGATTGAACTCATGGCTGGGAAACAGCAAGTGCAGTCTTCTGGGCAAGGCATTGGAGTGTTGAAGTTATCGTCCTCCTGAAGACTCTCACCGCCAAGGGGCCGCTCAACGGCCTGGTAGAGTGGGCCCCAACACTCCACCTTGTTGAATTCCGGTAGGTTGGAGTGGAAGTAAACCCAAACCATGGCCTCTTGTAGATCAGGGTAGCTTTCAAACAGGTCCCAATCTCCATGGACAAAAGCCTTGAGAACCTGCGTTGGAAGGTTGTCGACTCTATTAACTAAACGTGCAAGCAATGCTACATGTACTCTCAACTTTGACACACTTCATAAACCTTCTTATGTGGCGCGCACACATACAACCACACTCATTTTTTAATGTATGATTGTGATGGTTGTCATATAATGAGATTTATAAAAGTGTGTCAGAGTTGAGGGTACAAATAACATTATTCGTACACTCTAGTGACGTGATCAAGAAAAACATTGTGAAAATTAATAAACAGCAGTCCTCGTTTGTTATTTTTACCACTGGAAGTTCTTTGCAGAAGATGTAATATCTGAGCCTTGCAAAGAGGTCCAGCAGAAAATGACCACCACTTATGTGACAATGAACATGGAGAGACATCCTGTCCTTGATTTTTTTCCATTCTGCAACCACTTCATCTCTTTGCAATTTGTTGTACCATCCCTGCAACTGCAACATTATCCGAATTTCGCATCAATTTCGGGCTCTTGGGCTAACGATTGCAGGAACATTTGATATCCTAGGTTCATCAAGTCCAAAACCTTAGTTGTTTGGCCCATATGATGAACCCGGGCCTAACCACTTCAAGACAAAACCAGACGCTAAACATCAACACCCAAGCTGTGCATTAATCCCAGCTAATCGGCATTCTTTAGAATCCAAGGGTCCACATTCCTTTATAAAATGCCAAGCTCTAAGACAAAAACTGTTCAAAGTTTTGAGAATGGAAGCTATTGTGAACGATACAGAAGCAGCCATGTCAGTCAAAGTCAAGTGGAGTAAAATAGGAGTTTGTGGAGCTTTCTTTTCAAATACTCAACCCCATTTGTCAAATTAGCCGTCTACACAGAGACACATCATCCTAATCACCTTCAATAACCAGAAATTTTTTGTGCGACTTACGTCCTCAATTCTAATTCTGGAAATCTAATCCTAAATGTCGGATCAATAGTGTACGGTCAGGATTAGAATTGGAGATGTAAAGCAAGTCGTCCGACACATATTGACCCCTACAAAATTTTCCCATAACATAACAATAACAAGAAAAATATGCAAGCAGTAATTAATTACATACTGTATAGACTCAATACTGTGGTAAACACGGTATTGCCCTGCCCTGTTTACCCGAGCACTTGACTAATTCAAAGAGAACATGAGGACAAAGTTTGTAAATTTGATGCTAAATCAGCAGAATGAGGTGAAAATACAAATGGCATATTCAGATAATTTGTTAACACGATTTCAGTAATAAAGATTTCCAACTACCTGGGAATTGTTTATAGTTTGAGAAACGGCAAGAGTAAGCCTTGAAGTGATATCACTGTGTGTTAATGTGTAAGTCCTTGGAAGTTTTCCAGGATGCTTCTTCCCATCGACTCCCACAAACAGAACTCTCAGCTTAGATGATTCAAATATCGCTGGACCGAATAACCTCGCAACCTGATCCACATAATAGTCAGATTTCAAGAAGGAAAAATAAAATCAAGAGAAGCCATAACCCTTGATTTTTTTTTTGTCAAGAAAAAATACCGCAAACCCAACAAGGAAGAAGCAACATAACAACTCACAGTGACCGTGGAGTGATTCCTTTTCGTTCCCCTGTTTGATCTTCGCAGGACGCCAAAGGGTTCTTCTTCTGCAGGCAAATGAGGCCTGAGCTTCGACGGGAGAATCAAAGTGCCCATCTGTAGAGAAACCAATTGATATCTTCTTTACCAGAGCAAACAGAATAATGATGGAAATTTGGATGAAGAGGAGAAGAGAAGAATCTGCTTTGCAACTCTTGCTTTACGCTTCTCTTTCGGTCGGTGCCTCGAACGTTGCTTCAAGGCTTAAATTATGGAAAATATGATTTTGGTAATAGGGAGAAGCAATTGGTTCCTCCATTTGTTCAAACCAAATGGCATTTTAATATTTTAATGAATTTAGCAATTATATTCACATTTTAAATGGGTAAATTTTTTTTGTGTCCTATTCTATTTTTCCAAAATACTCAGCCACGCGGAATTGAGAAACCCTACCCAAAAATGGGATCGAATTGGGGCCAAATGATTAAATTATCCCTGACCCGTAATGTGTTTCCGGGTTAACTGGGGGCAATTTCGTCATTTCATCACAATTCGGTTTAAAATTCAGTCCAGCGTTTGTATGTGAAGCATTGCTCCGCAGAATTATATTCTCATTTTAAATGAGTAAGTTTTTTGTGCCCTATCAATTTTTTTTAATACATAATATTGTTGAAGGGATTTGAACCTAAAATTTGTGTTTATTCAATTTTTTTATAGGTAATATTGTTGAGAGGATTTGAACCCGTGACGTGTGAGTGCAATTGTCACTCTCATAATCACTAAGCCAATTCCTCTTCACTTTGTGCCCATCAGTGATTCCCATTTTGCAAAATACCATGCCGCGTTGCTGAAGCAATGCGACAGGGTACCGCGTTGCAGCCTGCAGCGCAAAGCTTAACCTGCATTGCCGTCAGCAGCGTGGGGTCCTTAATCCGCCTCCAATCCCCGTGCATCACATCCCTATTCTGTTTGTAGATGGAACACATCTATATTGATTGTACATGATGAAATTACTTGTGGCGGTTGCTGTTGTGGCTCGATGTTGGATATTCCTGTATGAAATGCAGTTCAAAAAAGAAAATGATGTGCAGGGAATTTTTTTTTTGCTTAGGATTCTGGTTGCGGTAACCGACCATACCAACAGATCTCCGGCAATGGTAACGTTATCGGAATCTCGCTACCGACCAGTGGTCGGTCGATTGCGGTAGTTGAACCGATCGATTGACAGGTATAGACATCACTGTGTATGCAATCAACACTAACAAACACAACACGAAGCTTGGATGCCTCCATCATTTTTTGTAGGGCAATGCTATTCATACACACTTATTTGACACTATTTATTGACATTGTGATGTGACAACCATCACAAACCACAAGTTTTATTATTTGTCTTCAGTTCGTTTATTTTATTTGTGGTTGTGATTGTTACACATCATAATGTAATCAAATAATGTTAATAAAGTGTGTACAAATAGTATTTTCCTTTTTGGTATATGCAATAAATTATATTAAAAAAACAAAATGGGTTGCACATTTTTACTGTATGTTGGATTTCAAATTGGGCTTAGTACCCGACCGACCTCTAGAGGCCTGCCAAAATTATAAACATCCCGCCAAAACACAGGAGTCCATACTCTCATCTTCTCCATCATTGCCGACCCAATTAACCTAGCAAACTGGCCCAACAAAAAAGCGGGTAAGATTTCAAGAGTGAAGAGAGTAGTTTACTATTTTTATCTACTTACCAATTTCCAGAACATATTTTGCACAAATGACAAACCTAACTTGGCATGGTTGCTCGATTTTCAGGCAACCCTATGACCAATGCAGTTTCCACCTCCATAGCTTGTTGCGATGCAGGCTTTTGTTTCGGCAAAAGAGACAGTCGAAGCGGAAGCATCGCATTCTAAACAAAGCAATGTATTTGAGAGGATCCTAAGGTAAGGAAAGACATTATAGAGTTCAAAGCTCATGTACCTGTTTTCTCAATTCTGCATTTTCTTTAGCGAGGTTCTTCTCCTAGTTCAAAATGCCAACATTATAGTTAGGATAAGCAGTTGAAACTGTCCCACACCGATTGTCGAAGTAAGAATAATGAGGCTTAAATAGGAATTTGGGATAAAATAAAATCACCTTGGGCTTAAGATTTTTATGAGTATAACCCATATTCCTACCAAATTAATTTTCAATCCCCACACGTACATCCACACACACGAGACTCACCTATGTGGGCTCGATTTATTCAAAACCCATCAAACCCACCTATGTGGGAGGGCGGCCCATCAAACCCACCTATGTGGGCGGGCGGGCCCGAGACCCGATTAATGGGTCGGACCAGATTTCTAACATGGTATCGGAGCAGGAACGATCCTGCGTTTATACAGTGTGGGGGTGTTCAAGACCGAATAATGATCCTGCATTTCTAACATGGTATCGGAGCAGAAAATGTCTCACAAATAAGAATAATGAGCCTTA